>PVIY010042181.1:0-21127 GCA_004026745.1 Myrmecophaga tridactyla
CACCTCCCCCTCCCTGCCCCCTGCATGCCCTCACCTTCATACACGGGCCACACCGCACTCAGCGCACGTCGTCCAGCAAACCCGCCCTTACCCTCCTGAGCATTGCCTATGTGCACATGAGCATCTGGCCCACTCACTCCATGCCCCTCAGCTGTGGACAAGCATTGACCTGCACATCCAGGCCACACCCACCTCCAGCCCAGGCATGAGCAATCCCGCCCCACTGCCCCTGAGCTCTGCACATGCGCACCGGGGCCCTGCCCCCCCAGATTCAAGCATGTGCACAGCCACCTCCTCCCTGCCGGGCACCCACGTATCTGTGCACTGGCCTCTTGATCCCTGAACTCCACCACCACCCCGCACGCGTGCACACCCTTGCTTCACTCCCCCAGCACAAGTGTCCTTCACTCACACCTGGCATGTGCTCTCGGGTGCATCTGTGCCACATAAACCGTGCCGTGCACACGTGTGCACCTCTACCCGCCTCCCCCCCACATCCAGGGCCAAACTAGCCCAACATCACCCACCCCTGACACGTCCCGTCATCTCTGGGACCTGTGCCCCAGCCCTACACACTCACACATCTGCATCCCAGCCCCCCTAAACCCCTCCCCCTGAGCAAGGACACACCTGCGCCCTTCCCTCTCTGTGTCCCAACTTCTGTGCACTGTACCCCACACTCTGACACCCAGGACCCACATGCTCCACACGTCCATACGTACCCTGCCCACGTAGCAGTCCCAGCACATCTGCTCAGTCTGCCATCCAGCTCCCGCTGTGCCCTACCTCTGTGTCCCACACCGCACCCTGCTCCTATTTTCCAAGGACCTCCTGAGCTGCACCCCGCCTCCACACCCCCACGACCCACACCCCATGCTCACAAGCACCAGCGTAGTGACCCTGTCCCTTGCACGTACCTGTGCCGCAACTCATCACTACACTGCTGTGCCCCATCCCACGTCTGGCATCCTGCTTCACACCCATCCAAAAAACACAAAGCTCTAGACTACTGAAGGAAATCAACTTCCAAAGGAACCCTGTCAAGATATTTACATGTGGTGAAGACAACAGACGATCTCTCATGATATGAAGATGCAGACAGATAAAGCCCAGTTGAATGACCAAATTAAAACACCAGAGGAGACACACATTGGAACAACTAATCAAAGATGTTCATATAACGCTACTAAATAAAATCAGTGGGATGGCTAATGACATAAAGGAGATTAAGAAGACACTAGAAGAGTATCAAGAGAAATTTGGAAGAATAAATAGAAAAATAGCAAATATCACAGAGATAAAATGCTGTAGACCAAATAAAAAATATACTAGAGACACACAGCAGATTTGAAGAGGCAGAAGAAAGAATAAGCAAACTAGAAGACAGGACAGCTAATTTCAAATACACAAAAGGGTAAATGACAAAAAAAAAATGGAAAACCTTGAATTGGATCTCAGGGAAATGGACAAAACAAAGTGCACAAATATAAAAATCATCAGTGTCCCAGAAGGAGAAGAGAAGAATAAAAGGTTAGGAAGATTTGTGGAGGATATAATGGGGGAAAACTTCCCAGCCTTTATAAAAGACATATATGTGCAAATAAAAAAGCCCAACAAAATCCAACTAGAATAAATCCAAATAGGCCTACCTCAAGGCACATACAAATCAATCTGTCAAATGTTGAAGAGAAGCAGAAAATCCTGAAAGTGGCAAGAGAGAAACAATCTACTACATATAAGAGAAACCACAGAAGACTGAGTTGGGACCAATCAACTGGTAGCATGGAGGTGAGAAGGGAGTGGCAACACCTTGAAAGTTATAACTTTGAAAGTTAACGGATTAAATTTACCAATTAGAAGATACAAATTGACAGAATAGATTAAGAAATATAATCCAGTCATATGCTACATACAAAAAGACTGCTTTTAGACACAAGGATACAAATAGATTGAAAGTGAAAGAATGGAAAAAGATGTTCTATGCAAACTGTAACCAGAAGAAAACAGGAGTAGCTATACTAATATCAACAAAATAGACTTTAAATGTAAAGACATCATAAGAGACAAAGAACACTATATATTAATTAAAGGAAAAATTCACCAAGAAGATAACAGTCATAAATGTCTATGCTCCCAAACAAGGATCTCCAAAGTACATGAGACAGATATTGGCAAAACTGAAGGGAGTGATAGATATTTCAACAATAAGAGTAGAAGACTTCAATACACCACTCTCCTCTGTAGATAGAACAATCAGAGGATCAAAAAGGAAATAGAGAACTTAAACAGTTTGATAATTGAATTGGACCTAACAGACATATATATAGGTCATGACACTCCAATACACCAGAATATACATTCTTCTCTAGTGCTCAAGGACCATTTTCTAGGACAGATCATATGCTGGGGCACAAAACAGGTCTTTCTAAATTTTAAAACACTGAAATTATTCAAGGCACTTTCCCACAACACAATGGAATTAAGCTGGAAATCAGTAATCACCAAAGAATGAGAACTTTCACAAATATATGGAGATTAAGTAACATACTCTTAAACAATGAGTGAGTCAAAGAAGAACTTGCTAGAGAAATCACTAGCTATCTGGAGACAAATGAAAATGAGAAAGCAACATAACAGAACTTATGAGATGGCAAAGGTGTGCTAAGAAGCAAATTTATTGCTCTAAATGTCTATATTAAAAAAGAAGAAAGAGCAAAAATTGAGGACTTAATTGCTCACCTGGAGGAACTTGAGAAAGAACAGCAAACTAACACTTAAAGCAAATACAAGCAAAATCACAAAGATTAAAGCAGAGTTAAATGAAAGGGAGAACAAAAGAACAATAGAAAGAATCAATAAAACCAAAACTTGGTTCTTTTAGAAAATCAATAAAATCAGTGGGCCAGTAGCAAGGCTGACAAAGAAAAAAAGAGAGGGGATGCAAATAAACAAAATCAGAAACAAGAGGGTGTCATTACCATATACCCCGAAGGAAAAAAAACAACATATGAAGATGCTATGAACAACTATATGCCAACAAACTGGATAACAGAAACAGACAAATTCCTGGAAACACACAAATAAGGCATACTGATTCAGGAAAAAAAAAAAAGATTTCTTTTTCAATCAGTCAGCAGAAATCTTCCTATGAAGAAATGCGCAAGGCCAGATGGCTTCACAGGGGAATTTTTTCAAATATTCCAAAACGAATTAACACCAAACCTGCTCAAATTTTTCCAAAAGAAAACTGAGGGAAAGGAACACTACTTAACTCATTTTGTGAAGCTAACATCACTTTAATAACAAAACCGGACAAAGATGATACAAGAAAGGAAAACAACAGGCCAATGTCCCTAATGAATAGCAATGCAAAAATTCCCAATAAAATGTTAGCAAATTGAATCCAATAGCACAATTAAAAAATTATATACTATGACCAAGTGGGGTTTATACCAGGAATGAAAGGATGGTCTAACACAAGAAAATCAGTTAATGTAACACAGCACACTAACAAATGGAAAGGGAAAAATCATATGATCATCTTGATTGATGCTGAAAAAGCATCAACAAAATTCAATGACCTTTTCTGATAAAAACACTCTAAAAAGTAGGAATCAAAAGTAACTTCCTCAATAAGATAAAGGGCATATAAGAAAAACCCATAGCCAACATTGTACTCAATGTGAGAGACTGAAAGCTTTCCCCCCAAGATTGGAAATGAGACGAGGATGCCCTCTGTAACCACTATTATTCAACACTGTATTAGAAGTTCTAGCTATAGCAATCAGGCAGGAAAAAGAAATAAAAGACATCCAAATTGGAAAGGAAGAAGTAAAACTTTCATTATTTGCAGATTACATGATACTATACTTGGAAAATCCTGAGAAATTTACAACAAAGTTACTTGAGCTAATAAACAAATTCAGCAAGGTGTTGGGTATAAAATTAATGTACAAAAATATGTGGTGTTTCTACACACAAGCAATGACTTAACCAAGGAGTCAATTAAGGAAAAAAATTCCTTTAAAAATAGTAACTAAAAGAATCAAGTATCTAGGAATGAACTTAACTAGGGATGTAAAGGACTTGTACACAGACCTACATAACATTCTTAAAAGAAACCAAAGAAGATCTAAATAAGAGGAAAGATACTCCGTGCTCATGCATAGAATGGTTGAATGTGCCAATTCTATCCGAATTGATCTACATATTCAATGCAATACCAATTAAAATACCAACAACCTACTTTGAAGACTGGGATAAGCTAGTCATCAAATTTTGGAAGAGAGAGAGACCTTGAATAGCTAAAAATATCCGGGAAAAAAAAGGGCGGGCCACGGTGGCTCAGCAGGTAAGAATGCTTGCCTGCCATGCCTGAGGACTCGGGTTCAATTCCCGGTGCCTGCCCATGTAAAAAAATATATATATATATCCTGAAAAAGAAGAACATAGTGGGAGGATTAACATTTCCAGATTTTAAAGCTTGTGGTAAAGCCGCAGTAGTCAAAACAGCATAGTACTGGCACAAACATTGACATATTGACCAATGGAATAAAATTGAGAGTACAGAAATAGACCACCGAATCTATGATAAACTGATCTTTGACAAGGCCCCCAAATCAACTGAACTAGGATAAAATAGTCTTTTCAATAAATGGGCATGGGAGAACTGGATATCAATAATCAGAATAATGAAAGAGGACCCTGCCTACCTGGAACATGACTCCAAGGTGTGTAAATCTCCCTGACAATGTGGCACAGAACTCCTGGGATTCACTGGGACCTGGCATCACGGGTTGAGAAAAACTTCTTGACCAAAAGGGAAAGGAGAGAAATGAGACAAAGTAAAGTTTCAGTGGATGAGAGATTTCAAACAGAGTCAAGAGATTATCCTGGAGGTTATTCTTACACATTATATAGATATCCCCTTTTCGGTTTATAGTGTATTGGAGTGGATGGAGGGAAGTACTTGAAACTGTGTTGAGCCTTGATTCTTGAAGATGATTGTATAATGATAAAGCTTTTACAGTGTAACTGCATGATTGTGAAAACTTTGTGTCTGTTACTCCTTTTATCTAGGGTATGGAGAGGTGAGTAAAAAAATATGGATAAAAAATAAACAAATAAGAGGCGGGACAAAGGTTAAAATAAATTGGGTAGATTGAAATACTATTAGTCAATGAGAGGGAGGGGTAAGGGGCATAGTATTGTGTTTTTTTCTTTTTTCTTTTTATTTCTTTTTCTGGAGTGATGCAAATGTTCTAAAAAATGATGATGGTCATGAATACACAACTACATGATGATATTGTGAGCTATTGATTGTACACCATGTATGGAATGCTTGTATGGTAAGATTTATCAATAAAATATTTTTAATAAAACAGATTCTACCAAGGCTCCATGCAGTAGGGTAAATTCCCAAAAACCTACAACCTCCAAATGGGTCCCTGGACCAGATAAGTCCTGAAATGCAGAGGGCCCAGCCTTTCTAGAACATCAACTAGTTCTATCCCCCTATCCCATATTGTCAATAGCCTCCTTACAACGAAAAAGTTAGAATGGGCATAATCCAAATATCCCTAAAGAGTGGGAGAAAGATCAAAGATGAAGATGGAGTTATACAGAGAAGGTAGGGTTTAACAAATGAGTATGAGTGCTGAATCATTATATTGATATTTCTTTTAGTCTCCAGTACCTTAGAGCAGCTGGAAGTAAAAACCTAAAATTGTAGAATTGTAATCCATACCAAACTCTGAAATCTGTTCTACAACTAATTGTTGTGAAGTACTTTGAAAATTTATTGCTTTTTGTATTTATGTCATTTTTCACAAAAAGAAAAAAAGAGAAGGAGGAGTATAGCAGAAGAGATAAGATTTAACAAATGATATGACTGCTGAATTATTAGACTGATACTTCTTTTGATCTCCAGGGTCTTTGAGCAGCTAGAAGAGAAAACAAAACAATCTTGGAACTGTAACCCATACCAAACTTTGAAATCTATTGTATAACTATTTGTTGAAATGTACTTGGAAATTTATTGCTTTTTTGTATGTATATGTCACAATAAAAAATGTTAAAAATATATTGATTATAAAATTAAAACATACCTATGTAATAAACTATTTTAATAATCTGAAAATAAATAAATACATCAAACATTTTAAAAAAGTGAAATTCTTTCTTCATAAGAAAGAATTTATATGTTCAAGGCTTTTCTGAGGAAGAAATATACTATTTATTTACAACTCCTTCACTTATCCACAATTTCCACTACAAACATAAAAACTAAAAAAAGTAAAACCACATTTGTGAACACAATTGTCTTTCTTTAATTAGTCTGGTTGAGGAAGGGTTGCAAGATCTCTCACGCTGTGAAGGAAACTATTGAGGGAAAAAAGGAAAAGGATTTAGGAAGAATGCCTAAGAAACAGCTCCAGTTGATAAAGTTAACATATACTGGCATGGCGGGGCTTAGCTGGCAATGAGTCTCAAGGTGTCATCCACTGGGGATACTGCTTGGCTCCCCAAGAAGATAACAGCTGCTTGCCACCACCCCCCCAATTCCTCCTACCAAATACCACCAATCAAACATGGACCACAGGTCTCATGAGCTGTGTGGATATGATGGTGATGGTGGGGATATGAGAAAAGCCCAAAGCACCAGGGACACACTGGAAACCCCTTCCTTTCCTTGGCCATGACTAGTCAGTCCAGCTTCTGTTCTGAAACAAACAAAAAAAGCTGATTTAAAAATGTAAAAAGAAAAGTCCTCCGAAGATTCCATGGAAAAGGCAAGGACTACATCATACAGAAAGGGCTCTGTCTCTACTGTCCTCTCTTTGGGTGGCTGCTGAGGGTGAAGGAAAGAGAACTTTGTCTTCACACCCTTTTCTGCTGAAGAGGATGGGGGAAGCAGGGAAGATGCTCCAGAAAGGCCCAGGGAGAGGTGGGACGAAAGGGCAGGAGAGAAAACCTCTGGGACATTGATGCTTGGGATAGCTGCCCCTGGTTTTAAAAGCAGTTCCTTCTGCTCAGCCATACTCACTGTAGCAGATGACCATCCCATTTTCCTCAAGGAAGGTACTGGAAACCAACCTGGATCAAGAAACTGCTGGTCTGGCAAACTTCATAGGTGCCAGTGACCTAGATTGCTTTCACACAGTGATGCACATTATAAATATAAGATCATATCTGCACAAAGAGGACCTCTATGTGTACATCCTTACCCATATACATAATAACATAATTTACACATAATGTCTTGGAATGGGTCAACATGACAAAAGGGTTGAGAGAGGACAAAAGCCTCTCCTCCTTCCCCTATCAAAGCTTTTTGTTACTTAGTTTTTTCTTATCTTCTTAGTTCTAGCTTCTGCCCTTCTCCCAGGCAAATTAAACTTCTTAGAGTTCTTGAAATAAGTCATGTCCCTGTATCTTAGCACACATTAGTATTCCTTTTGCTAGGAATGTTACGACCAATTTTTTTCCATCCAACGAAGTTCTCACTATTAAGAACAGTAAGCTCTTAAGGGCTCTGTTGTCTCCACCATACCTCCAGCCCTCAGTGTAGCACCTGGAACACAGTAGGTGCTCAGTGAATATTAACTGTATGAAAATTTCCCTGCCCACCCTCTGCTACAGACTCTAGGTGGTTAGGGCTAATAACTGTGGTGTCTTAAAGCTATGCACATACAGCTACAATAGCACTTCTCCCATTAGATTGTCATTATTTGTTTATTTGTCTGAATCCCCTACTGAACTATGGGTTCTTTGAAGAAAGAGAATGTTTTCATTTGCTTTTGCATCCCTGCCATTCAACATAGTATCTAACATATAGCAGACACTGTTTAATTTATTATTAGTTTCATTAATGTCTTCGTAAAAGGGGTCAGATGAACTGAATTGAGGATATAAAAAAAGAATGTATAGCTTCCAAAAGGAAAAGAGCTAACTAACCATTAAACTATATTTGTAGTGTACATACCATAAGGCTCAAGTCTATATAATCGTAGAAACATGCAAACTGTATGAAAAAAATTAGAAGATAAATTTTCACATATATAATGGTGCAAAAATACAGTCTTTTTGGTAATCTAATAAAATATACAATAAGATCCTTTTTTTTCTCTTCTTCAGGACCAGAAATGAACTGTTTTCTGGCCCAATTTTGGCATTTCTATATAGAATAAGATTAACAAATAGTCCCTGGAGCAAGAATTCCAGAGTTTGAAACCCAGATCTACCACTTACAAGCTCATAGAACCTTAGGAAAATTATTTAATCTCTCTGAGCTTTAGTTTTCTCATCTGTAAAATTAGAATTCTCATAAGTGTTAAGTGACAGTACACATACAAAACTATTTAAACAGGGCTGAGAAGAACTAGAACTTAAGATCTCCTGACTCATAACAGTCTGTTTCTATGAATTGCAAATTGCTTAGCCTATAACATGAAATATCCGTAATACATTGCTAACATTAAGAAATAGCCTCTGTTTTCTAGACCAGGTTTATTTTCCAGTAGAATTTAGAGAGATTTTATGAGAAATGCACGAACAATATCTGCCTTAAATTTAGAAGCAGGACAAATTATCCAATTACAGCTATTACCTAGGACCTTGAATTTGTACATTGTCCTCGATATGAATGCACTTACTGGGGATTCAGATTTAATGTTTGTCTCCTGATTGGCCCTTAATAGAACATTGAAATTATTGTCTAAATATATTGTACGGATCACAGGATTTTTCTTCTCTTATTATTATCATTATCGTTATTATGAAAGAAGAAAGAAAAGCAGAATATTAGGGCTAGAAGGCAACTCAGAGAACAGTTGTGAAAAATCGAGAACCTGAAAGGTGAAATAATTTGACTAAATCACATAACTAGGTGGGCAGTGTCAGAATGAGTCTCTGGCTAGAAAAAAAAGAATTTACATGAATGGGTGAGATAAAAAGTGAGATAAAATTTGGCAGTGTTGCTGAATAGGGGAGGTGCTTGTTAAAGCTTTGGAAAGAGCTCCCCAGGTGCCTTACTAAAGAGGAAGATATTCAATTAGGATAAATTATCGAAGATAAGCTGTACTCTTGGACATTATAGGAAGTTTGTCATTAAAGCGTTTTTTAAAGACAGGAGTTTGGGATGGCTGATAAAAAAAAATAAAAGACTAGCTAAAGAGAATGAAAGAGTTAAGAATCTGGCCACATATAACCCCAGGACGGCTGGGGGAAAAGAATGGCCTGATTTCTTGCCATGGGATGTGACCTACCTCATGGGCAGATATATTTCTGTGGCAGGAAACAAACACATTCCATTACCACAATGGAAAGCTCCTCTTAAAATCACCTTTTATTCCATTTTGTGTTTTACTGCTTTGTTCACCAAGCAGCCTTTTGGATAGTTATTTTGTTTCCCAAGAAAACTTTCATTCTTTGAACAGGATGCGTTGGTACTAACATAAGCATTTTTTTTTGCCCTTACTAGTTGTGTCTGTGGATGGAGTCATACATGATTACAGTGGATGCCATGGGAAGACACCAAGACCCACCCCCAAGACTGAAGCAGTAGTCCCCAGCTGCTGAAAGCGTTGGAAGCTGGCAGCTCTCAGCTGAACCTTTCTTTGGGATTTGCCCTCATCTGAAAAGTCACCATGCCTGAGATCATGCCACATTTCCAGGGAAATCTGCCCACAACCGGAGGGTATAAAGGCCTGTCCCCTTCCATAAAGGACCACCTTGACTCCTGACCTCCTTGAAGCATCAGCTGAATTCTATTTTGCAACGGCATCCGCATCACATTCAAACATCTCCCTCTTCACACCTCTACTTACCTTCACTCCCCCATAAGTGTTGATACTAAAAGAACTCCCCAATAATGTTCCTGCACACAGATCTCCACCTCAAGGTCTGTTTCACAGGAAGTCTGAAACAATTCTACGAATCAGTTTCCAATTGGTTTCTGTGGATTGAGAACTCATGATCTTATCCCCCTGAGATTAGCATTTCCGAATCTACCAAGGTGATATCAGACCCTGGTTCAAATAGTGACCCTCTCAAGCTGGAGTTGACATTTATTGTTTGAGACCAGGAAACACGTATTGTTTAAAGTACCCTCCTCCCATTCACCTTTTCTCTATTAACAGCGCTCCAAATGTTGTTTGAGGTCCACCGTAAGTCCATAGGCGGGTCTGACCACCTTCAGTTTCAGTATGATGTAGGCAGAGCCAATCACTATATTCTGTCCCTTGCACAGAAGTTTACTAAGGGAGCCCCAGGCCCAATTTGGACCAATGGTATCAGACAAAGAACTTTCACTCACCCTCTTGAGAGAAGAGAAGTACTTCTTTCCACTGTGTTTAAACGTATGGGGACGTAGCTTCTGGATACCATTCTGCCTCCATGCAGAACTTGGGAATCAAACCAACTTAGAGGGGACCAGACTTTAGAAATGGAAAAGATCATCCAGTGGTGCCCTACTTATGTACCTGGGTCAAGGCACAGACAATTCTTCCCCTTGACTTTTCAGTCATATGAGTCAATAAATTATTCTTTTCTGCATGCAAATATGAGTGAGATTATTTTGTCACCTGTACTAAAGAATATAACTGATAGACAAGTTATTGAAATATCCTATGAGGTCTAGCTAGAAACAGACAAGGGGAGTTCTAACCTACTATCTTTTAAATGCAATATCAATCAGCCAAGAGCCATGTAGAGACTGTCAATCAATCAAAATATGATATATGAGATGCTCTGTAGTTTTCACATTATGTTCCCAAAAGTAAGATAGACCAGAATTTAATGCATAGTGCTCTACTTATGGCAAATGCTTCAGTACCTGCAAAAAAATTGAGAATTAAATATTTCCAATAACTGGAAACGCATAACCCATTGCAAGTCTCTGGATAGGTAATCATTTAGACCTGGGACTGAAATGCATATCTATAGAGGCCAGATAGGTAATGCAAAAGAATAATATATCCCTGGTATAATTTAATAAGAAATTAGGGGTGAAGGCAGGTAAGGTAAAGTGAAGAACTGGAAATGAGGTAGCCAATTAGTGTCATCTGGAAATAAAAGCATAGCCTTGCCCAATTATTTCAATTTTTTTCCAAGAGAGGATAAGCCCAGATTTTAGGCAAAACATCTCTTGATTTTTAAATGTTGGTAATGAGAAAGTGAAAAATGGTCCTGCTGGTAATGAGACAACAATGCTCCCAAAGAATTACAAGCAATGCTCAGAATAAGATATACATAAGGATACTCCATGGCACAAAAATGACTATCACCCCCTCTTCTAACATCATCTGTCTCTGAGTGGAGCCTGCTTCTTCACCAATTATCCACCAGATGCACTTTAATGACCCTATTTCTTAGCTAAAAGCCAAGATACCTAATCACTGAATTGGGTCTTGACTTCTTACCAGTCCACAATCTAGAACTGCTCTCTGCTTTCCAATCCCTCCTCAGAACCATCTAACATAAGAAGATATTCCCAACAACCCCATACCAAGATGTTCCTGAAGTTTCCCCCAGAGTGAGATCATCTTTGCTGCAAGAATATAAAGAAAACTAATGCTTTTTTACTACAAAAGTGTTCCTGACAGTCTCTGACCCCAGCGGCTAAACAAGTCATTAGAAAATCTTTTAAGACACAAGACCAAATAGAAATGGCCTGTAAGCCGCTGCTAGCCTATAAACATCTATAACATCATAACCTCCGTTAAAGTTAGAAACAAGGGGAGCTAAAGGGTGATACAGCTGGGATGGGCAGATTTTTTCCATTTTCTTCCAGCATTTCTTACTTTATTTCTAAATAGATTAAAGGGAGATGGACAGTTCAAATAGCTAGCATGCACTACTTAACGAAGATTGTGGCCATTTTTATTTATGCCTGTGGGAAGGACTTCATTCTGCTTGATTTGAGAAAATCCATTATCAGTGTTTTTAATGTCAGGCATTCCAGAATCAGGTCCACTTGGAGCTTGGAAGACTGCTGGGTCTGAAACTGTTTCTTTCTGTATAATTTCTTAGCTTGCAAGAGCAGAAATCATAAAACATTCAAAAGCCCAATGAAATGATTCATAAGTTTACATAGGGAAATAAGACATTGCTTTTCTTGTCTAGAATTCAGTACAGAAGTCATTATGCAAACTCTATTCCTGATGTGACATTTCATTGTCAAAAATGGGATTAACAAATAAAAATTTGTATATATATATATTACATAGATACAATATATATTTAATGTGTGTGTATATATATGTATAAATATATATATATATATAATAAATGTCTTTCCAGGCTGTAAAGAGCCAAACAGGATTAACTGTGGGTGATTTTGGAAGCCTGAATGGTGACTCCCCCTAACCCTAGCTTCCCTCAAGTCTGCAAGAAGCTAGCAGTGGCACACCCGATAACTCCTCTGAACACCTCAGCCTAAGCCCAGACTGCTTACCACCTGAATGACTCTTCTCTTGCTTTTCCTATAAAAATACAGACAGTAGGATCCAGTCTTCTCCTGAAGAACAGATCCGTGATGAGGCAAGCAGTACATTGACCCAAGCATGCCTCTACATAAGATGTCAAGAAGACGAGGACTCCCAAAACCTGCTGAGTTTTCCACCTATGAGTTTTAACCTGCTTTAAGTGACACTTAAGACTAGTGTGTCTGAGCCCTTTGCTTGACACAGGTCTCAGACTGCCCAAAGGGCCTTTTACCTATGAGAATACTGCTGCCTGTTTGGCGATCACTCCTGCCTCTCAATGCTGTTTTAGTGCCTGTTGCAGTCACATTCACCTCGGCCTCCACAGCACCCTCAGGCACCATCTCCTCCACCAACTGAGCCTCACGTTTGCCTCCTGCACTACCCACTGTGACTTTCATCAGTCCAGTCACTGTGTCTGCCGACTAAGCTAAGGTTTGACTTTCCTCTAATTTCCACAATCTCTGATTTCTCTTGGCAACCAGGCCACAGTTACTAAAATTTGGCCATTGGCATGTATTTGCACAAAAACTTTATTTCAGGACTTCAACAAGTAAGGGATTAAGTTTTACGTGGTGAAATATGCATAATATAAATATCATTTTAACCATTTTTAGTTAAGTATACAATTCTGCAACATTAAGTACATTGACAATGCTTTGTAACTGTCACCACTGTATATTATAGAATATATTCATCATCCCAAACTGAAACTCATACCTATTAGGCAATTCCTCCCCATTCCCCTCTACCTCCTGCCTTCAGTAGCCACTATTCTGCTTTACCTAACTGTGAATTTGCTTATTATAAGTACTTCATATAAGGGAAATCAAGCAGTTTGTGTCCTTTTGTATCTGGCTTACTTCACTCAGCATGATGTCTTCAAGGTTCATCGATGTTATAGCATGCATCAATAGCTCATTGCTTCTTACAAATGAATAATATTACCATGTAGGTATATACCACATTTCATTTATCTATTCATTTGTCGATGAACATTTGGGTTGCCTCCACCCTTTGGTTTTTGTGAATAGTGCTGCAATGGACATCAATATATAAATATTTGTTTGAGTCCCTGTTTTCAATTATTTTGGATATATATGAAGCATTGGAATTGCCAGGTCATATGGTAATTCTATCTTTAACTGTCTAAGGAAGTGCCAAACTGTTTTCCACAGCAGCTGCACCATTTTACATTCTCATTAGCAAGGTACAAATGTTCCTTTTTCTCCGCCTCCTCACCAACACTTGAAATTTATCATTAATTTAATAATAGCTATCCTAGTGGGTATGAAGTGATATCTCATGGTACTTTTAATCTGCATTTCTTTAATTACTAATGATGGGGAACATCTCTTCATATGCTTTCTTAGCCATTTGCATATCTTCTTTAGAAAAGTATCTATTGAAATCCTTTGCCCATTTTTTAAATTGGATTGTTTGTCTTTTTATCTTCAGTTGTAGTTCTTTATATATTTTGGATATTAAACCCTATTCAGATATATGGTTTTCTAATATTTTCTCCCATTCTATGGGTTGTCTTTTTCCAATTATTAAGCCTTCTTTCATTTCTTTCAGCAATATGTTATCATTTTCAAGGTACAAATTTAACTGCTTGGTTAAGTCTATTCCTAAGAATTTTATTCTTTTAGATGCCATTACACATATATATCTTCTTAATTTCTTTTTCAGATTGTTCATTTCTGGTGTATAGAAACAGAATTGATCTTTTTATTACAGAAGTTGTAGGTTTACAGAAAAATCACGTGAAAATACAGAGTTTCCATGTACAACTCTACTATCAACACTCTGCATTAGTGTGGTACATCTGTTACAACTCATGAAAGAAAGTCCTAACAATTGTACTATGAGCAGATTTCACTGTGTTGTACATTCCCATCTTTATTTTTTATGAATTTTTATTCTAGTAACATACACACAACCCAAATTATCCCCCCTTCAACCATATTCAAATAAAACACCATAGATTTTTGCATGATGATCTTCAACTTAGCTGAATTCATTTATTAGTTCTAGTTGTTTTGTTGCTGTGGATTCTTTGAGATTTTCTATATATAAGATCATTTTATCTGCAAATACAGGTAGTTTCACTTCTTCCTTTCCAATCTGGATGTCTTTTGTTTCTTTTTCTTTCCTAATTGTTCTGGTTAGAACTTCCATTACATTATTGAATAAAGCTGTGGACAGCAGGCATCCTTTTTGTGATCCTGGTCTTAGGGGTAAACTTTCAGGCTTCTGCCCTGAAGTATGATGTATGCTGTGGGGTTTAATATATGCCCTTTATCATGTTGAGGAAATTTCCTTCTATTCCTACTGTTCTAAGTGTTGTTTCTTTATCAAGAAGGGATGCTGGAATTTTTCTAATGCCTTTTCTGTATCACTTGAAGTGATCACGTGTTTTTTTTCCCTTGTTGTATCAACATGTTGTATTAAATTGATTGATTTCCTCATGTTGAACCACCCTTGCATTCCTTGAATAAATCTCACTTGGTCGTTGTACATAAACCCTTTAATATTCTCTTAGATTTGGCTTTCCAGTTATTTTGTTGATGACTTTTGCATCTATATTCACAGGGATATTGGTCTGTAATTTTCTTTTCTTGTGCTGTCTTTATCTGACTTTGTTATCAGGGTAATGCTGACCTCATAGAATGCATTAGGAGTGATCCATCTTTGTGGTAGTTTGACATCGTATAAACAGATTTTGGTACCAGAAGAATGGGGTACTGTGAATTGCAAATACAAAAATTCTGGGATGGTTTTATAAATGGAAAAAGGAAAGATTCAGGAAGACTTGTGAAGTACTTGATAGAAAAGGTCTAGATTGCTTTGAAGATTCTGTTGGTAGAAATATGAACATGAAAGGTACCTCCAAAGAGGCCTTAAGCAGAAATGTGTCATTGCAAACTGGAGGAAAGGTGATCCTTGTTTAAAGTGGTAGAGAATTTATCAGAATTGAGTCTGGGTATTAGATGGAAGGCAGAATTTGAAACTGATGAGTTTGGATATTTAGCTGAGGAGATTTCCAAATTAAATGTGCAAAGTGTGACCTGGCTTGTCCTTGCAGCTTATAGTAAAATGTGAGAGGAAAGGGTAAGCTCAAAACTGAACTCTTGGGCACAAAGAAACCAGAAACTGATGGCTTGCAAAATTCTGTGCTTACAGAAAGTGAGTCCCCAGAGAATAGTGCTCTATGTGAGGATTGGAAATGCCACTATCCAGAAAGGATTTGTGGAAAATCCTATGGTCTGCTGCTTTGAACCTCTGTGTACTGCATGCAAAATCAACAGTTCTTTTTGCAAGATCTGCCAACCAGGACTAAAAGGGATAGAAAAGGAACAAATTGAAGGGAAAATGACTTCAAAGTCAGAAACATAGAAGACCAGCAGATGCCAGTCACATGCCATCCCAGCTGATGAATCAAGGTTTCTTTCTCTAGATGCCTTAGTTTGGACTTTTTTATGGCCTTAGAACTATAAACTTGTAACTTAATAAATCCCCTTTATAAAAGCCAACCCATTTCTGGTATGTTGCATTCTGGCAGGATTAGTAAACTAAAACAGATTTTGGTACTAGAGAAGTGGGGTGCTGTGGTTTGCAAATACCAAACATGTTGGGACAACTTTTTAAATGGATAAGGAGAAGAATCTGGAACATTATGAAGAGCCTGTTAGAGTAGCCTGGAATTGCTTTGAATAAGCTGTGGTAGAAATGTGGACTCTAAAGGTACCTCCAATGAGACTTTAGACAGAAATGATGCATGTGTCATTTCAAACTGAAAAAAGGTGATCCTTGTTTAAAAGTGGCAGAGAATTTGACAAAACTGGGACCTGGTGTTATATGTGAGGTAGAATTTAAAAGCCATGAGCTGGGATTCTAACTCAAGAGATTTCCAGATTAAATGTGGAAAGTGTGGCCTGGTTTCTCCTTGCAGCTTTTAGTGAATTGTGACAAGAAAGGGATAAGCTGAGAGCTGAACTCTTGCTTACAAAGAAATCAGAAATTGAGGTCTGGAAAATTCTGGACTTCCAGAAATGGAGATCCCAGAAAATAGTGCCCTATCTGAGGATTTAACAAAACATGGAACCAGTCGGCCATTTCAGAAAAAGCCAGAATTGGAAATTGGAAAAGCCAGAAAAGATTCATGGAAGGTCCTATTGTCTGATGGGTGTGATCCATGTATATGCATGGAAAACCAACAAGTTTCTTGTGAGAACTGTATAAATGAAACCATTTCCAGTCTGAACTAAAAGGGACAGAAAAGGACAAATTGAAGGAAAAAATACTTCGACAGAAGAACTGTGGAAGCTACAATCTGAAGTTGAGAAATCTCAGGCCAAGAGAGCAGAACCACCTACCCAGGGGAAAAGGGTAAGTTTGCCTTGGAGGCAGATGGCAGGCAGAAGAGTGTTTTTGTCTGGGGCCTCAGAGAGGGTGGAGCACATTGCCAGGGGATTGAGGAAGTCTTGTTGCCAACCCATTGTTCTGAGAGGGTTGAGCATGGGCCCCAGAGGTGGCACAGAGCCTGAGTGCTGCCCCAATGCTTGAAGAGGGTGAAGCCAAGAAAAAAGTGGTCTCCCCAAAGTTCTCCAAGTTTGCAATCCTCACCCCAGCATTTGGAGAGAACAGGGCCACTGCTTAAGCCCTTGGAAAGGGTGGGATTGCCGCCCTTCCAAGCCCTGAGTATGAGAAATGACTCAGACTGTGAAATCTAATGGAGTTTGCCCTGCAGGTTTCCAGAACTATTTTAATCTGATGTTTGTGTTTTCCTTCCAGTTTCTTCCTATGGCAATGGAAACATTTATCCTATGACTGTCCCTCTTTTGTATATTGGCAGTAACACTTAACCTACTTTAAGTTCACAAGTTCATAGCCAGAGGAGAATTTTGCCATAGGATGGACTATGCCTATAACTGGTTTTGATGAGATTCTATACTGTTTCTGACTTTGTATTGTATTTTTGTTGTTACTGAAATTGTTTAAGGCATATGTGATATTGTGCTACTCTTCGATATTCATCATCCTGATTAACATGTGTCTCAGAGTATGTCTATTTGGATTTATTCTATTTGGGGTTCATTGGGATTCTCTGATTTGCATATTATGTTTTTTATAGGATTTGGGAAGTTTTCCCCCATTTTCTCTTCAATTAATCTTCCTAGTCCTTTACTCTTCTCTTCTCCTTCTGGGACACCAATGATTCTTATATTTGTACACTACATGTTGTCCATCATTTCCCTGAAATCCTCTTCCATTTTTTCCATCTTTCTTGCCATTTGTTCTTCTGTGCATTGGAATTCAATTGTCTTGTCTTCTAACTTGCTTACTCTTTCTCCCACCTCTTCAAATCTGCTGTTGTGTATCTCTAGTTTATTTTTTATTTGTCTGCAGTATTTTTAATCTCTTTGAGATCCACTATTTTTCTGTGTTTTCTTTCAAATTCTTCTGTATTTTCCTCCAGTGTCTTCATAATATCCTTTATGTCATTATGAATGTCCTTGATTAGCTGTTCCAAATTCTATGTCCCCTCTGGTGTTTTAATTTGGTCATTTGGCTGGAACATATATGTGCAAATATTCACAGGCTTTGGGATTTTCTGTTGTGGTTAGGGCATTTGTTTATCTTGATGAGGTTATTTTGCAAGTTTACTTCCTTTACTTGTCAAAGATTTTATATTTGTTGGGTTTGCCTTGAAGGAGTAAAAATATGGAACTATTAAGCTTTACCATCAGGGAAACCCCTGATACTGTCTCAAATATTAGGGACTCCCAAATCAATAGGCCAAGCCCTTGATCTTGAAGCTTGCTCTTGTGAAGCCTATTTCTATAATAGAGAAGCTAAGTCTACCTAGATTTTTTGCTGATTACCATGGTTTTCCAAACCCCAATCTTAAAACCATTCCTGTCAACCCTCAAGAACACCTACAATTATATCTGAGATTCTAGAAAAGGTTCAGACACTAAGGTTATTTTCCAGAAAACTACAAATTCCAGATGGGTTCCTAGGCCAGATAAATCCTGAAATCCAGAGGGGCCAGCCTCTCCAAGAACATCAGTAGTTCCATCTCCCTATCCCATATTATCAATACCCCTTTCCAACATGAAAAAGTCAGAACTGGCACAGCCCAAACATCTCTAAGTATTAGGAAGAGGATCTAGGAAAAGCAAGAACAAAGAAGACAGGATTAACAAATGAGTATGACTGCTGAATTATTGTATTGATTTTTCTTTCAATCTCCAGTGTCTTGGAGCAGCAAGAAGGAAAAACCTAAAATAATGGAACTCTAACCCATAGCAAACTCTGAAACCTATTCTATAACTACTTGCTACAATATACTGGAAATGTATTGCCTTTTTGTAAATATGTTATATTTCACCATAAAAAATGTTTTTTAAAAAAATCACATTTATAGGGCCGGGGTGTGTGGCCAAGATGGCAGCTTAGCAATGTGCGCATTTTAGTTCGTCCTCCAGAACAACTACTAAATAACCAGAAACAGTACAGAACAGCTCCCGGAGCCATGTCAGTGACCGGACACACAGTGTACCCCAGTCGGGACCAGCTGGACCAGCTGCGAGCCTCCCCAGAACTGTGAGTTCCCCAAGCTGCCAGGGCTGGCTCCCCTCCTGCACAGGCTGCTTCCCAGAGGAGAAAGGAAAGAGACTTTAACACCAGCAGGGGCTGAGCCCAACCAAACACCAATTGTGGCATTAATTAACAAATTCTGACTGCTAAAAATAGGCTCCCAGCTCAGGTGAACCTGGTCAAAGTGGAGGTCGCTCATTGGGCTAACAGAAAAAAGAAAAAAACAAAAGAAACAGAGGTTTTTGTGGCTGTATTTCTACAAAGGCTTGACCACCTCTGGATTCAGCCGCAGGACTTCTCAGGCTGCAACTGCCCCAGGCATAGGCAGAAACAAGCTGCTTTCAGGGCTTGTCTCCCACCTGTGCCTTCCCCAGGGGAGGGGTGAAGCCCAACTCAGGTGGAATCCCTCCCTTAAGGAATTTAGACACCAGGGCTTGGTAATTTGAAGCCATTAAAACCAGTCTACAACCTCTCCTCTGTCTCCACCATGCCCCCAGCAGGGAGAGTCTTCCAAAGTTAAAGGTGCTGCATCATCTTATGCTGGTGAGACCCACAGGCAGACAAGTGCCATATACTGGGCAGGATAAGAAATACAGAGCCCAGAGACTTCACAGGAAAGTCTTTTAACCTGCTGGGTCTCACTCTCAGGGGAAACTGATGCAGGTGACTCCTTCCCCCTGATAGGAGGCCAGTTTAGTCCGGGAAAACCTGGCTGGAGTCTATAATAGCTATGCAGACCCTCCTAAGGGTGGGGGGGGGGAGAAGGCACCATACAAGCAGGGCAAGAAACAAGAACCAAAAAATTATCCTCTGTTAAACAAAACCTAAGCTAAAGGTCCAGAAAAAGCTGAACTGAATGTCTAAGAACAGATAGACAACAAATTCATCCAGCAAGAAAACCCTAGGTAAGAGAAGTGAAAGCAATCTCCAGAATAAACTAATTAAGGAATTAAATGTCTAGACGCCAGCAAAAAATAACAAATCACACCAGGAAAATTAAAGATATGGCCCAGTCAAAGGAACAAACCAACAGTTCAAATGAGATACAAGAGCTGAAACAATTAATTCAGAATATACGAACAGACATGGAAAACCTAATCAAAAAACAAATCAATGAATTGAGGGAGGATATGAAGAAGACAAGGAATGAACAAAAAGAAGAAATGGAAATTCTGAAAACACAAATCACAGAACTTATGGGAATGAAAGGCACAGTAGAAGAGATGAAAAAAACAATGGAAACCTACAATGGTAGATTTCGAGAGACAGAAGATAGGATTAGTGAACTGGAGGATGGATCATCTGAAATCTGACAAGAAACAGAAACTATAGGGAAAAAATGGAAAAATATGAGCAGGGACTCAGGGAATTGAATGATAATATGAAGCGCACAAATATATGTGTTGTGGGTGTCCCAGAAGTAGAAGAGAAGGAAAAAGGAGGAGAAAAACTAATGGAGGAAATTATCACTGAAAATTTCCCAACTCTTATGAAAGACCTAAAATTACAGATCCAAGAAGTGCAGCGTACCCCAAAGAGAATAGATGTACTCCAAGACACTTACTAATCAGAATGTTAGAGGTCAAAGAGAAAGAGAGGATCTTGAAAGCTGCAAGAGAAAAGCAATCCATCACATACAAGGGAAACCCAATAAGACTATGTGTAGATTTCTCAGCAGAAACCATGGAGGCGAGAAGACAGTGGAATGATATATTTAAATTACTAAAAGAGAAAAACTGCCAACCAAGAATTCTATACCCAGCAAAATTGTCCTTCAAAAATGAGGGAGAAATTAAAACATTTTCAGACAAAAAGTCACTGAGAGAATTTGTGACCAAGAGACCAGCTCTGAAAGAAATACTAAAGGAAGCACTAGAGACAGATATGAAAACACAAAAGAAAGAGGTGTGGAGAAGAGTGTAGAAGGAAGGAAAATTAGATATGACATATAAAATCCAAAAGGCAAAGTGGTAGAAGAAAGTACTACCTGTACAGTAATAACACTAAATGTTAATGGATTGAACTCCCCAATCAAAAGA
>PVIY010042182.1:0-21136 GCA_004026745.1 Myrmecophaga tridactyla
GGCTCGGGCGCGCCGCTGACCTCTCCTGCCACCCTGCTGGCCTCTAGAGGCTCTTTGGGGTGGGGTGGGGCAGGGGGGCTCACACCTGCCGCAGCCCCCAGAGGGTCATCTCAGGCCTTTGTCTGAGGAGCCACTGGCACTTGGGGCCCTTTGATTTGACTCGGGCCCTCTGGAAGCCCCCATAGCAGGTGTGGCCATCTGGAGACCCTTCTGGGGACCTCCCCATAGGAGAGGCGGCATTGCTGCGTGAGGCCCGCCTGCCGTCCAGCTCCTGGGTGAGCCGAGGGGGCCACAGCGAAGGAACCCACCTGGGGGGGTTGCTGGTCGAAGAATGATCAAACTGCTCTGGCTCACAACTTCTTCATCTGACAAATCAGGATCACGCGACCCAGAACTGGGATTCTGTGCTCCTAGGATTGGCTCCACATGTGCATGTGCGTGTGTGCATGTGTGTGTGTGTGTGTGTGTGCATGTTTGATTTTACATAGGTTAGTAACCATTTGCCTAGAGACTCTACCAGCCCTGGGGCAGCTCACTCAGGCCACCAAGTGTAGCCCGCCCAGCAGCCTCGGCCCAAAGGACAGCAGGAGGCTGCTCCTCCACTAGCTTCTCTGCCGGCTCCTCCACTAGCTCCTCCACTAGCTCCTCCGCCTGCTCCTCCTCCAGCTCCTCCTCCAGCTCCTCCACTAGCTCCTCCACCGGCTCCTCCTCCAGCTCCTCCACTAGCTCCTCCACCAGCTCCTCCTCCATCTCCTCCACTAGCTCCTCCACCAGCTCCTCCTCCAGCTCCTTCACTAGCTCCTCTGCCGGCTCCCCCGCCTGCTCCTCCTCCACCTCCTCCACCAGCTCCTCCTCCAGCTCCTCCTCCTGCTCCTCCACCTGCTACTCTACCTTTCCCAGTCATGGACCCGGGTCTCTAAGAGAGTTCCTAACCAGAAGGCGAAGGCAAAGTGATGGCCCTGAACGAATCCTGCAGAGGGGCTTCTTGCTTGGGACACGGACACACACATCAACACACAGAGACACATATGCACAGACACAGACAGACGACATGCACACACAGACACACACAGACACACAAATGTGCACACAGGTACACATAGACACAGAGACACACATGCAGACACGGACACACACAAGCAGACACACAGACACGCAGAGAGATACAGACACACAGATGCACAGAAACACACACAAACACGCACACAGACACACAGAAATGCACATACACACAGACACACACACAGACACAAAAATGTGCAGAGACACACACAGAACCCATGCAGACCAGACACAAGCAGACACACAGACATGCAAAGAGATACACACAGACACACAAACACGCACAAAGACACACGGACATGCACATACACACAGACATACACATGCAGACACACACACACACACAGAGGCATACACACCCATTCCAG
Organism: Myrmecophaga tridactyla; assembly: GCA_004026745.1. Classification (NCBI taxonomy): domain Eukaryota; kingdom Metazoa; phylum Chordata; class Mammalia; order Pilosa; family Myrmecophagidae; genus Myrmecophaga; species Myrmecophaga tridactyla. The sequence goes on from PVIY010042182.1 coordinate 1,431, forward strand.
GCACCAGCTGCCGCAGGGTGTGTGCCAAGGGGCCCTCGCAGTGCGCAGGGACAGGCGGCTGCGCTGCCAATGCTGGGACCCTCCGAGTCACGCCCCAGTTCTGCAGCTGTGAGTACTATTAGGAGCTGAAACGCCTTCGAGCGTTCTGTTGGTGAGGGAGCAGGGGTCTAGGGGGTGCTGAACTTGGGTCTTCAATCTCCTAATGAGCAGGCACCGCCGCTGCGGACCTCGCTTTTCCATCTTGAAGTGAGAAGGTTGAACTGAGCAGCCTCCGGGGCTTCCCCTACTCCCGGCGGGCGTGAGAATTAAAAGCAGGAGTACCTGGTCGGGCCATGGTGGCTCAGTGGCAGAGTCCTCACCTGCCATGCTGGAGGCCCGGGTTCAATTCCCGGTGCCTGCCCATGCGAACAACAAAAAAGCAGTAGTGTCTTACAGGACAGGCTCTTCTATAATGACACTGTATTTGTAATTGAAAAACCTACCCGGCACAGAGCTTGTTTTCTATTCACCAACGCGACTACCTGGCTCTATTTTCCGGGAAGCAGGAGAAAGGTGAGGCGCTACTCTGTCCCCCCTTTACAAGTCTCTGCTCTGGGCCTGGAGGGAGACCCAGCCTCGGCCAAGGCCCCTGTGGAGTTGCCGGAAGAGCAGGGCAGGCCGCCCTCTGGGGCCACCACTGCACAGCCCGAGGGACCCGGCAGCACGCAGGGCAGCTTCTCAAAGCGCTCCTGGGTTCCCCCCAGGCCAGCAGGGAGCAGTGGCCGGGGAGGCTGGCAGCGTGGGCTTGGCTTTTGGGGCTCCTCCCGGCCTCCCTTGTGTCCGGAGGCAGGGGGCGCTGGCCTTTTGCAGGGTCAGGTGGGATGCTGCCAGGCGCAGACACGCGAGGGTGCCAATCCCGGGGAGGGCAAGCCGCCCCCTGCAAGCCATGGCACCGGGACCTGCAGGCAGGAGGCTCGGAGGGATCCCTGAGAGGATGGGGGGCCCCAGCTCACCAGGGTCAAAGGTCTTGAGCCAGAGGGAGAGAAAAATCGCCCCCACCCTGAGAAGGGCTCCAATTGTCAGTAACCTCATCCCAAAGTACAAGAATCCTCGGGTTCACCCAAAAAACCTGGAATGGCGGTGGCCAGCAAAGGGCATCCTAGGGGTGCCACTTATTGTTCCCCAACCAAGCCGGGAAATGCCCCAAATTCCTTGAGTTTGGGGAGTGGGGGAGTGGGTCCCGTGGGAACCGACCCTATGAGCCACCATTCAAGCAATGTGACATAAAAGCATCCGGCTGGTGGGGGCAGCCCTCCCCCCGCAGCAACAGCAGGGCTGGTGGCGGTGAGGGTGTGGGGTCAGGCCAGTGGCTGCCTCACCCCCTGGGGGCATTCAGGTCAGGTGGGGCCAAGCCCCAGATGCGCTGCAGACCAGGGCCAGGCAGAAGGGGGACAGCACCGCAGGCCCTGGGTGGCCGCTGCAGGGGAGACCAGCCGGCTGAGCCATGCCCCGAGCCAAGGACTCTTCCTGGGTCCCCTGACCCACGCTGTGGGAGAGCAGTGTCTGCTTTCTGTGGGCAGGGCCGGCTACGGAATTTCAGGGGCCCATTGCAAAATGAAAACATGGGGTCCCTTGTTGAAAAAGTACGAAGAATCCCAGGGGGCAAGAGCACAGCACCTGGTCCATGCCAAGTCCACGGCCAAATGCATAGGAAGCCAGCCCTGTCTGGAGGGATTTTCTGATTCTGCCTAAGTCCTTCCTCCTGGAGTCCCTTAGTGACCTGAGGACAGGTTCACCATAAACATCACTTCTGGTCTGCTTTAAGAAAACAAACCACAAGGGATAAAGGATTTTCACTCCGTAAATGTTTGTTGAGCATCTAACTCAAGGCCTTATTGAGCCAGACACTGTCCTAGTCCCTTGGGGGAGAACCCAGAACAAAGGCATGGCCTCCTGCGCTTCCCTTCCAGCAGGGGAGAGGACGCATCCTGCTTCCAGCCTCCCCCAGACCTCTCCACGGGCTTCCAGGCTGCTGGCTGCTGAGTTAGCGCCATTGAGAGTCAACCTCTAGCCCTGGAGAGTTGTACAAGTTCATAGTAAACCACGCTTTGATTTTTTCTTTTGCACATGGGCTTTCATTTTTTGCCTGTCCGGCAGGGCCATGAGCTCCTCATTTTATACAAAGGGCTCATGTAGTCCATCGCTCAACATGCGTCTGCTCAGCACTGGGCCAGGCCCAGGTCCAGAGGCTGTGGATGCCCATAGTTACAGGACGTGGTCCCTGCACCCCGACAGGTCACGTCTGAGATGGGGACACACCGCTCCATGTCTGCGCTGGAGGCGGCTGAGGACAGCAGGAGATGGAGACACACAGCTAATCCATGGCCGTGCTAAAAAGGGATGACAGTGGGTTTGAGCACTAGAGGGAAATAGGGGAGGGCAGCTGGCGTGACAGCTCTGCTGTGAAGACTTACTGGGATTGCTATAATGACTTTCTTTCTTTTCCTTCTTTTCTGCTTCTTGGGCTTCTGCTAGGTCCCGCCTGGAGGCTCTGCACAGAGGGACTGACTCGCCCTCTTGCCGCACGCTGGTGCTCAGTCCACAGGCCCAGGCGTCATCACCACGCAGTCCCCACCCTCTGGGGCTCAGCGTGGAGCAGCTTCTGCAATATGAGGAATACGTGTCTTGGCAGGGGAATGAGTCAAGGTGCTTCAGGAGGGAGCCAGCCCAGGATCAGAGGGCAAGGGGAGACACCCCACAGGAAGAGAGGCCACCCCACGGCCTGAAGGACCAACGCCTTGCTGAGAAGCGGAGCAGCAGCCACCCTGCTGCCCTTTTCCCACTACATTTATTCCCAAGGGAAAAGTCCCAGTGGCTCAATTCTCGCTAGCCCTGCCCTCCATTGCTTACTGAAATGCCCAGAGAGAACTCCCGTGGACAGGGCTTCAGCCGGTGCCCTGCTGTCCCCCAGCACTGGGCACACAGGCCCGTCCTGCTTGACCCATGTGTGTGGGACTCCCCAGGCAGGCCCCTCGTGCGCTCCAGCCAACTTTTCTCTGTAGAGCAGGTGAAGCCAGGACAAAGGGAAGCGTATGGGGGAAGCTAGGGGGGCCCCAGACCTCCACCAGAGGGAGCAGATGGGACAGTGGGCCTCCACGCCGCCCTCCTCCCACTAGCTCCAGGCCCAGCAGGACATAGCCAGAGGGGCTGCTGGACCACAATGGGCTTCACCTCTTGGAGGCACAAAAACTGTAGGGGAAGAGGCTGGGACCTCCTCAAAAGAGGACGGCTTGGCTTTTCCTTGGAAAGAGCTCTCAGGTGCTCCTGCTCTGAGCTCTGAGCCCATCCCTGCTGTTTGCATCCCAATCCCACCTCATCCTGGCAGTGGCAGGGCGGATGAGAGGTAGAGGGGCCTGTCCCAATTACCAGGACCCGGGGACCCAGGCAGGGCCTGGATCAACCCCCAAGTGTAGGGGGTGAGGGGAAGCCACCGAAGGTTGTTCCATCGAGGCCTGAAGCCATCTCAGCAGGCTCCACAGGCTGAAGCCTAGAGCTGTGCAATTCCTGGACCTCCAGGCTGGGACGGGGCTCACCCCTACCCCAGGGAGCTCAAGCCCCACCTCCGTGAACTCCAATAGCGCTTTAACTCTTGGCCTAGTCACAAAGGAGGGGCCTGGCAGATGTGAGTTTGTTTAAAGAGGCTGAGTCAGAAGCCAGCCCAGAGATCCACTCCTGGCTCCTGGTCCCTGCCCAAGCTCTGAAATCAGAGCCGCTGATCCCAGCCGGCTGGCGCGGCTGCCCCTGGCCACGCCATCCACCCTCTCTCGCCAGAGCACAGCCCCCCAGGCCGGGGGCCACCAGGCCACAGGCCCCTGAAGTTTGGCTCAGGCTACTCCCCGGAACTCAGAATTGAGCACAATGGCGTCAAGGCAGACGTCTGTTTCCAGACCCCAGAGCCAACCTGCCAGAGAGAGACGGGGGGCAGAAGCTCCCTCGGGCAGCTGGAGCCCCGGAGCCGCGGTTCCCCGTCCCGCCCACTGGAGCATGGCCCGAGCCCAAGGCTGAGGGCAGCTTTCTGAAGGCGCTGAACGTGCGGAGGGTGAAAGGGTGGCGAGGGGGGGGGGTGGGTGGGGCAGGGAGATTGAGCTTAGAATGAGCCCCTGCCCTGGGGGACCCCTGCCCTGGGCTTCGGCCCCGACGGTGTAATGTTTTGTTCTCATCTGCCAAGAAAGTAAAAAAACACAAGTGGCGCCAACCCTGAGCAAAGGCCTCTCCTCCAGCCAATCCCACTGTCTCACGAAGCTCCGCTCCCACCTCCATCCCGGGAGAACCAGTTTGCCCAGAACGAGCCGTTCCCAGCTGCCTTGCGAGTGCGGCTGCCGCGGCGCCCAGAGACGGCCTCGGGGCTCCTGCTCGCGGGGCCTCCGGTCCGCCCGCCCGGCTGCTCGCTCCTTGCTTTCCGGTCTCACGGCTCGCTGAGCTGCACAAACAGGCCAGGCCTGGCTTTCTCTGGTCACACAGGCGGCCGCGGCCTCGGGTCCTGGTAAAGCTCAGGCTCCCTCCCAAAGGAAGAAAGATCTGTTCAACCAGTGTTTCTTTTCTTTTCTTTCTTTTTTTTTTTTTTATATTTTTATTGAGAAATCTTCACACACATCCATTCCACACATGGTCAACAATCAGTGACTCACAGCATCATCAACCATAGTTGTATATTCGTCACCATGATCATTTATAGAATATTTGCATCATTCCATAAAAAGAAATAAAATAACTCATGCATCCCATACCCTTTACCCCTCCCTCTCATGGACAACTAGTATTTCCATCTACCCAATTTATTTTACCCCTTATCCCCCTATTATTTGCTTATGTTTTAATCAATAGTTTTTACTCATCTGTTCATACCCTGCATAAAAGGAGCATCAGACACAAGGTTTTCACAATCACACAGTCACATTGTGGAAGCTATATCATTATACAATCATCATCAAGAAACATGGCTACTGGAACACAGCTCTACATTTTCAGGCACTTCTCTCTAGTCACTCCAATATACCATAAACTAAAAAGGGATATCTATATAATGCGTAAGAATAACCTCCGGTATAACCTCTTGACTCTGAAATCTCTCAGCCACTGAAACTTTATTTTGTCTCATTTCTCACTTTCCTCTTTTGGTCAAGGACAGCCTGTGTTCCCTGAGCACTTAGGGGCATCAGCATTTTTCCCGGCATCCACCGCACCTGGAGAAGAGCCGCTGGCCTCCCAGCTGCGGCCATGTCAGTGCACTGAGGCTCGTGGGGTCTACTCGGCCCTGCGCCTGGCCCTACCTCCTCCCCAGTGGAGGCTCGTGGGTCACCAGATGGGTCAACAACAGACTGGCCCATGCCAAGGACTCCAGGCACAGTGCTCCTAGGAAGACAGCCCCACACTTGCCCTCAACCTGAAAGGCTCTCGGTTTCTGCCACCACCTCCTCTGGGACTGAAATGGTGGGCACACCTTCCCTGGCTGCACCTTTACCCAGTTCTCCCTGTGCAATCCTGAGAAACTCCAGGTAATCAAGGCCCTCTGCAATCAAGCAATTACTCAGCAAATTTGGTGGTTGCTAAGCACCTGCTGTGTGCCGGCCCCGAGCCGACGCTGGGCTTGTAAAGCTGAGCAGGAGCCGCTGAGGAGCTCATGGTGAAAAGTCCTTGATCAGCAAAAAAGTCACTATCATATCCTCACTGATTCATCGAAATTTATTCTACTTCTATTTGGGCTCAAGATACTGAGCCAAATCCCTTGAAGGAAAGAGAATCAAGACTTACATGTGGCCCTATAATGAGCAGGGCCTTACACCAGGGATTTAGTACTATCTCCTCTAGTCTTCACAACGATGTCCATTTTACAGATGTAGAGACTGAGGCACTAGAGGGTGAAAGTAACCGGCCCAAGATTCCACAGATCGGCAAAGTCAAGGATGGGCTTCTGCCTCTCAGCCATGGTTTTCCCGCTAACCCACTCCCTGAACTGCTGCAGCAGGAGGTGACAGAGGGAGGGAACCAGACCACTTGCTGCGCCACCCACACCCCCTCTCAGGGGCCTCCAGCGGGAGCTGCCATCTCTGCCATCACCTGGCTGAGGATGAAGGGGTTAAACGTGCCTGTGCGGGTCCCTGTCTGGCCGAGGCTGTTTCAGGGTCCCCCTGCACCCCACGCGTGGAGGAGCTCTGTACCAGCCCTTGGCTGGTGAGACCATGACACACAGAGCTCCTTGATGTCGGCCACCGAGCCGTAGGAGGAGGTGAGACCCTACCCGCCTGCTGGGAGGCTGCTGCCTCGCTCAGCCTGGCTGGACTGCTGCTTTGAGCTGTCATATGTCCATTGTACTTCACTGTTATTTGTGCTTTTGGATGTGAGAGGTAACCAGCAATGCAGCGCTGTCATTTCCACCGTCACCCACGAAGTAAAAACTGTGAACACCTCTCTCTTGGTGCAGCTAAACCCATCTCCAGAGAACGCAGCCTAGCTAAATTATGTTGGCATTATCTCGTGCATTTGGACTAAATTTCTCAACTTCCTTGGAGGAAATTTGCAGCCACAAGATTGCTCAGCTTAGAGGAAAGGGGATAGAGGGATGAATCTTCCCATTTACAGAGTCAGCCTGGTTATGCAACCAATATTCCCCATATTTGGCCATTACTGAAGAGTGTGTATTTTACAAGTGATTTTTTAAAGCACTCATGTAAATACTACTTCTTATTCTGTCAGAGCCTCATTAAAAACCTTTCCACCCTCAAACAGCAAATGCATTCCTGCATTCCTTCTAGGTACCCCAGAAGGGTTGGACTGTTTACATTAAGGTCAAACAAGTGCTGGAACCACACAGAATCAATCATTGCACAGTGATGAGAAACTCGCTTCTTGTGACTTTTGGTTTTTCCCTTTTCAGGATGGAAGAGGGAAAAGCAAAACAATTCCAAACGGTGGCCAGAGGACAGAGATTACACGGACTTATAAAAGCCCAGGGCCTGTCTCCACAGTTCTGGGGACTGCACTCCCAGAGCACAGTGTCTGAAGTGAAAACCAGGGGCCACCCTCGCCAAGCGCCCACCTGCGTCCCCAAGTCGGCCTGCCCCTGCTTCCTCTGGCGTGCGGTGTCGAGCCACGGTGAGGGCAGCTGAGCACATCCAGCCACCAGGCGGTCCCGGGGAGGGGCTGTTGCAGCTCTGGAGATCTGCTCCTGCCTCCTTCCCACCCCGAGGCCACCGGCAGTGTTTCCTGAGGGGCCTGGCTGGGCCCTGCGCATTGCATATGTTTGCCAGGGGTGGGCGGAGAAGGCCGCGTCTCAGCTGCATTGTTGGTGCCCAGGCATGGCCTCAGGGGAGCACTCCTTGCTGTCCCTGGTCTCGGCCTCTGAGACTGAGAACAGCCGGTTACTTGCAAAGGCTGAAAGGCCCCTAAGTCCTGTCACAGGAAGTAACAGGCCGGCTGTGTCCTCTCGCCCCACCCAGGGGGTGCCAGGCCCTCCGTGCCCCCAGCCGGTCGTTCTTGACCTCACCGTCCTCGCATTCCCCACAGCCACCGCTCCAGACCCTCCTCGCTGCCTCAGGACTCTTAGAAATGGTGCTTCCTCCATTTCTATCCTCTCGTTTATTCCTCCAACTGGCTCTGTGCTGGACATCAGCAGTGGACACACAGACTCAGTCCCGCTCTCACCGCAGACCTTATGACCTCGCTAAGCTCTCCTCTCACGCCATCTGCTCCCCCGGGTCGTCTCACCCCTCCCCAAGACTTGGGGTACCAACTGCGCCCTGATGTGCTCTCCTTTCCTGGCTGGCCGCGAAGCCAGTGCCGCTTGGCTGCCTCTCCAGTGTCCGGCCCTGTGGAAGCACGTGGGGGGGAAGTGGCCACGGACAGGGCAATGCATGGCTGAGCCTCCCCGCCGCAACGCTTGCCCCACATCTGCCTCCTCCCGGGCCCGGCCTCCACCCCAGCTGAGACCCTCTCCCCACCGGCCCAGCCGGGGACTGTGCCGTTCCCTCAAACCGCCAGAGCAGGCGGAAGCCAGGCTGGCACGTATACCAAACTTGACGGAAGGTTCCCGGAGCCCAGAGGGGACTCCTCCGCCGGTGTAACGTGCAACTGGCCATGGCATGGGTCACTCCCAGCCCCGCTGGCCCAGAGCGCCTGCCCTGGCCGCCCCCTCGGGGCTCAAGCCGCCTGCCCTGTCCACACCCGGGACCACCCAGAGGTGCCCCTAAGCCATCTGGAGCAGGTCTCAGAGGGGACAGAGGACCCTTCCCTCCACGCTCAAGTCCACTATTGCCACCCCAGGATTGGCCTCTCCCTGGCAGAACTGGCCCACTGAATCAGGCCTCTTCCCTTCCAGAAACGCGCTCACGGCCAACAGGACGAGACAGTCAGACCCGGACAGAAAGAGCCCGGCCTGCAGTGGTCATTTCCAAAGCTCCCTTGCACTCAACCTGCCCTCAGTGCCCTCTCCTCATCTGCTCGTTCTTATCTCAAAGAATGCCATCAGCAGCCTCAGGGCCACCCAGGTCAGAATCCTGGGTCGTCCTGGGGCCTCCCACTCAGACCACCCCATGCCCTGACCCGCTGGCTGTCTGCCATGGCTGTGGTCCAGACCATCCTCACCCTGCCTGCCCGAGGCTCTCCCTCCCTGCTCTTCCCGTCTCCCTTCTCCTCCCTCCAACCCATTCCTGCATTGCAACCAGGGTGGCTTTTCCAAATGCAAATCCCAAATCCCTCCAGACGCACAAGATTGTTAGCTCTGGAGCCAGACTGCCTGGGTTCAAATCCTTACAAGTTCGGTGACCTTGAGCAAGATGTTTAACGTCTGACGGCTCAAGTTTTCTCATTGTAAAGCATGGAGAATGGATGCTCCCGAGCTGTTGTGGTGGCTGGGGGAAGCGGGATGCTCTGAAGTGGCTCCAACAATCTCCCCCTTTCAAGCCCTTCCAAAATCCCCTCTGCGTTGAATGAGGGCTGGACCCCACGACACGCTTCTAGCAGGGAGAGGAGGGCAAATGTGACAGCAGTCACTTCCCTTCCCTCCTGCTCGCACTCTCTCTCTGGCTCTTCTCGCGAGCTTGCTCGGCTGGAGTCAGCTGCCGTGGGGGAACTGAGGGCAGCGCTCAGTCAGCGAGGGACTGAATCCTGCCCACACCCGTGTGAGCGGGCCTGAGAACCCGTCTCCCCGAGGACTCAGCTCGGTTGTGCCAGGATTCCTGACTTAGAGAAAAACTGTGAGATAATAAATGTTGTTCTAAACCACTATGGTTTGGGATAAATCATCATGCAGCCGCAGATAACTAAGGCCGAGTGGGTAAGAGAGGTAAAGGATGTTCATAGTCAGTGAACATCAGCTCTTCCCATTGTTTTAGTTTCTTGGCTGCTAAAAAAATTACCAGGATTGGGCTGGCTTAGCCAATGGGAGTTTACTGGCCCGCAGTCTGGGGGCCAGGAGAGATCCCACCTCCAGGTGCCATCCAGGTGCTGCTTTCTCCCAGGAAACTGTGGCGTTCTGGGCTGGCTGCCCACAGTCATTGGCTGCCACGGTCCTTGGCTTTCTTAGCATGGCAGAGCACATGGCAGCTGCACCTGGCTTCTCCGGGCCCCACGGCCTTCTCTCTCCCTGAGTCTGGATTCCCTTCCGCTTATCCAGGACTCCAACAATGGGATATAGACCCCTCCAATTCAGGTGGGCCACACCTTAACTGAAGCCACCTCATCTAAAGCTCCTTTTATAAAGGTTCACACCCACATGAATGGATTAAGGTTAAGAACGTATTTTTCCGGGACACAGAGCTGCCAGCCACCCCACTCCTCATCACCATATTACTTCTGCAGCCCCACTGCAGACCGACTGCCCTCCAAGGCAAGCGCCCTGCTCTTTGTCTGATGTTTCCACGGTGCAATGCACGCAGTCTTTTGGTCAACAGTAAATGTCTGTTACCTAAAAGAATAAGCAGGAAGGTCTGGGCTGCCCTGGAGCCCTCTGGACTCTGACCTCTTGCCCACCAGAGCCCACCTTCTCCCTCCACCACAGGCTGGGCCAACTAAAGTGGCCAGGACGTCCTCTAAGGTAGGGGCGAGCAAGTTGCATGCCCCCCTTGAACCCCGATGGGGTGCTTCCCAGGAGCAAAGATGTCACAAAGCTAGCTCCTGGATCTGCCCACGTCCCTGCAAGGCTCCAGGGAAATAGAAACCTGCATCTCCGACCTGCCCCCGCTGGCCAGCCGGGATAGATGCTCTTGCTGTAAACCGGAGGGCAGGAGAGAAGCTGCATTTCACGCTGTCATTTATCTTGACTGAAGAAATGCACGCAGCAGGTGCCACACGTAGGAGTGGTTCTCACCCACGAGGGCTTCGTCCCCGGAGGCCGGGCCCCCGTAACACAGACCAGCTGCAGGCCGAGTGGTGCGCCGTGCTCGGTGGCCTGCCTCCCGCGCAGCTCCCACGCCTGCCTCAAGACCCAGCCCCATGTCTCCTCCCGAGCACGCTACTCGAGGCTGCCGAGGGGTCTCCGCCTGTGCGGCCCGCCGGGCTCAGGACCAGCTCCCCGCGGGTGGACTCGCGTCTCGTTTGTTTTCGTCTCCCCCAGTTCCGCAGAGCCAACAAAGCAGGCGGCCGTGCCGGATGAACGACAAAGCAGGGCACTCGTACATTCTGAATTCAGGACTGGCAGAAACGCATTTCTAGAGCTGCACTGAACTCCATTTAGCACAAGAATGTGGGAAGGAGAAGGCCGAGGTCATGAGTGGCTCATCCTATAGGCAAAGCACACTGGAAGCGCTGCACTCCCAGGGAGGAGGACGTCAGGGCTGCAGTCAGCACCTGGCCCATGCGAGTCTGACCGGTTTTCGTGCGGAAATGACCCCCCTCTGCTGGTGGTGGCAGGGGCTCTCCCTTCTCCTAAAGCAGCGTTTTTCAAAGTGTGGGCCCTGGCCCAGGCGTACAGCATCTCCTGGAAACTGTTGGAACTGCACATTCTCCTGGAGCAGTAACTCTAGGGGGTCGGCCCAGCAATCTCTGCCTTCACCAGCCTTCCAGGAGCCTTCTCATGTGGGCCCAAGCTTGAAACCACTGTTCTAAGCTCACTGAAACATATGTAGAAAAGACCTCAGACAATACAGATCAATTTGAGATTAAAAGAGAACCCAAGCCAATGCCCCTTGCTATAAAATAGCCAGGGTCAATGAAACACCCTCCCCACCATTTTCCACAAAACGGTTCAACAGGCAATTAAATGAACTCAGCGCATTTATTTTAAATGTGCAAAATGAATTTTCACATCCTAAGAGTAACACCAGATGTTTTACCTCCTTTTCCTAATTGATTTTCCAGCCTACAGCAATTCATCTTTGTATTTTCCAGTTGGATCCTACTGCAGCAAGTAGAGTGTGTTCCAGCAGGATTATTAAATGCCATGCATTTTAAAAGAGCAGAACTCAGGCTGCTATGCGTCATCTGGATGGTTGTCTCCCAAAAATATTGGGGGAAAAAAAAACTGGAAGCTCTAGGTACCAGGCAGAGCTGAGCAGGCGAGAGCCCAGACAGGGCCCTTCCAGGCTCTGGGCTCTGGGCTGGTTGCAAAGCTGCATCCTGGGCACTCAGCCCAAGCCTGAACTCTTTCCCACAAAGCCCAGCACTCCCTGGTACCAAAGGATTTGCTAGCTGTAAAACCTGCAAAAACATCTTGTTTTTCAACAGGAAGTCTTGTCTTCAAAATGAAGGAGAAAAAGTCAACAATGGGGATGCAGGCTGAACGGGTCTGAGGCACAGAGAAAGGTGTGGTGACGCCGATGCTCTAAGAGGAAGCTGGGCTGGGTCGACTGCGTCCTGCTCTGTGGCCCAGAGAACCCCAGACAATCCCCTCTTTGGGGCCCGGTCCCTGGGAATTTAAGGAGATGAAAGGTCAGCACCATCCAGGTTGGTTGTCTTCGCTCAACAAATGCTCTCCGGAGGCCCAAGAGTCAGTGAAACAGAGACCTCATGATCTGAAGCAAGCTCCAGAAGGGACTTTTGCCGGGGGAGGGGCTGCAGGAGGGTGCCAATTAGGTGCTAGAAACCCAGAAATTGCTGATTCAAAATCCACACGTCTTGGGTAATTGGGAGGTCGGCACAACAGCCACTTCCCTAGAAGCTGCTGTGGGCTGACAGCTTGGAGCCATCGCCTGCAGGATGATTTCCGTGTGGTGTCCAGGTCTGCACGTGCCTGCCTAGCCCTGAGCCGCTTTCAGACCACACAGGCCGGCTCTGGAAGCAGAACGCTTCATGACTGCATCTCAAAGGGTGGCTGCTCCAACTTTAAATACAACCACCAAAAGAATTCCAACCTTCTGTCCATAATATGGCCCTCCTTACCGAGAATAAAGCCCTCCAAGTTCCACCTATCACACAGTTGGGTGGAAGTCTAATGATAGAAATACCAAGTCATTCTGACTCTCCCCTTCTCCCCCACAGGAGTTCCCATTACCATCTGGGGGAACCCAATAGCCAGGCTTCTCAGACAAAGAGAGCCTGCCCCCACACCAGTGACTGACATAAAATGTCATCTAAATTTAAAATGCACACATTTTCAAGTTTCAAAAAATAGGACGCCAAGGCCCCAGAATAGATTTCAGCACAAGGGCTTGGTACATAAAAGAACAAAATAGAATCCAGGTATCTGGCCTCACCTAATGGAGGATGGGGTGTCTGGGCACCCCGCTCAGCTCCCTCTGCCACTGGCACAGGAGCAGCCAGGTCTCCCACACCTCCCAACCCACACACACCCCCCAAGAGATGTCACCCCAATTTCCTACATATAGGGTGAGGGACTGTATTTATGGTGGAGGCACAGGATCTGGCCTAGCAAAGTTCTTCCCTTGCCCCAAACCCACCAGGAAACTTTTATATACTATTAAACCACAGCAGTCACTTTATAAATGTCATCATAGTCTTTTAATATTTTACATAAAAAAACTGTATACACAGCTTATAGAACTTTTATGTAAACATCATAAGCTCACCACTTTGTCATTTGTCAGTTTATTTAAAAAATAAAAAAACAAGACAATTTAGTAGAAGTACCACAGGGGGAAGAGGGGAGAAAGGAGAGAATAGGGGCAAGTTTATTCTCTGTACAGAGATGCAGAAAAAACTTCACGTAGCTCTCGAGACTGCCTTCTGAAAAAAAAACCCAAAATGCCTTCAGTAGGCCGGGACGGTTGTGACTACCCTTTATCAAACGGGTGTGTGTAATCTGACAAATAAAAGCGCCAGTGTTGCCACTTTTTCCAAGAAAATAAAACAAAAATTAGTGCGGTTTTTTTTTTCTCTCCTCTCATTTTTTTAAAAGTCATCATCATTTTAAATAAAACATCAGAACTAGATGAGGTTACAGCGTACAAGTGGGGTCAGACTGTCTTATGCAAATGACAAGCGCATTAAGTGTCAAACAATGAAACAATTGTGCAAAGAATTCTTTTGGGAAAAAACAAAACTAGTTTTTAGCCTTTAAATAAATCAAATAACATCAGTTTCTTGAACCAAACAATTCTCACTTGTTGGACAGGCACAAAGTTCGCTTATGGCAAAAAACAACCCTGCCGCGCAGTCTCCTCCTGGCCCGGCGCTCGGGAGGGCTGCGGGGGCTGCGCGGGGGGCCGGCCCACAGGAGCCGCTGCGCCGCGTCTAGAAGCTGTGTCCTCTCGGCTCCAAGTCAGTTCCAAATGTCTTCCCCGGGGGCCGCCAAGATGGCCAGATCCAGTCCATGCTTGGATGGGCGCCTGATCCACGCTGGGCCGGGGCTGTTCCGGCGCCGACCCTCCGCCCACCACCGCCATTAAATAACATCCTACCTCCCGAAAATAAAATTATTTATCTATTTTTATACAGCACCCCTCCCCCCGTCCTCCCCAGCCCTCCCCTCCCGCAGTTCCCGGGGTCTATGTTACAGACAAGGGATGGCAGGCGCTCGCTGGTTAGGGGCGAGCAGCTGACGGGGCGCGGCCGCGCTCGGCTCCGGGGACCAGAGGCGGGGGCGGGGGGCGGCCACTGGGCGGGGGGCGGCCGGCCACACACGCAGCCGCACTCGGAGGCCCAGCTCTGCAGCAAAGGATGCTCAGGGGCCCAGGACACCTGGCGGGGCGCCCGGGACCGTGCAGCACGACCGGCCGCACAGAGAGACACGGGGAAGGGGGCGCCCGGTCCCTCCCACGCCGATGGCCGGCGCGGTGGGGCGGCTCGGGGGCGCGGATCCCCCCCGTCTCCGGGCTCGCGAGGGGCAGGCCGCGAGGGGGGCGGCGCCGGCAGGGGGGGCGCGGGCCGGGCGCGGCCCTCATAGTAGCTTGCAGCAGTTGATGCAGCCGCTCTGGGAGCCGTAGCGCTTCTGCAGCGCGGCGCGCGTGGCCGTCTCGAACACCTCGCGCACCCCCTCCTTGGTCTTGGCCGAGCACTCGAGGTAGTCGTAGGCCTGGATGCGCACGGCCATGGCGCGGCCGTCGTCCGTGCGCACCGGCTCCTGCTTCATGCGCGCCAGCTCCGTGCGGACGTGCTCGTCGCTGCGCAGGTCCTTCTTGTTGGCCACCAGGATGATGGGCACGTTGGGGCAGAAGTGCTTGACCTCGGGCACCCACTTCTCGGGGATGTTCTCCAGCGAGTCCGGGCTGTCCACCGAGAAGCACATGAGGATCACGTCGGTGTCCGGGTAGGAGAGCGGCCGGAGGCGGTCGTAGTCCTCCTGGCCCGCCGTGTCCCACAGCGCCAGCTCCACCTGCTTGCCGTCCACCTCGATGTCCGCCACATAGTTCTCGAAGACGGTGGGCACGTACACCTCGGGGAACTCGTCCTTACTGAAGACGATCAGCAGGCACGTCTTGCCGCACGCGCCGTCGCCCACCACCACCAGCTTCTTGCGGATGGCCGCCATGAGCGGGCCGGGCCCGGGCAGCAGGAGGGGGCCCGCGAGCGCCTCGCCGCCGTCCCGCTCGCCGCTCACCGCTCACCGGGGGCTGGGCGCCGGGGGCGAGGGGCGCCAGCTGCACCCAGGCCCCGCGCTGGCGCTCTGGCTCGCGCGCTCCGGCGGCCGCGGCGGGGGCGCGGGGGCATAGGGTGCGCCGCGCGGCTCGTCCCGGGCGGGGGCCGCCGCCTTTGTGCCGAGACGGCCGCCCGAGCTGCGGACCCGGCCTCGCGACCCCTCGGGGCTCTCGGCTGGGTGGGGGGGGCGTCTCACGGCGCGGGGTGGCCGAACGACTCCAGCCAAACTGCGGCGGCAGATGCGGGCTGCGGCCCCGGCGCCCGCTATTTAAAGCGTCCGGCCACTTTCTTAATATAGCCGCCCAATGGGAAGCGCGCAGACTGAGCTCATCGCTGCGGAGCTTGGCTCCGATTGGCCGCGCGCTGCAGCCCGAAGGCGGGGCCGGGTGCGCTTGATTGACAACCCGGGCCGCGGGGCTGGGAGAGGCGGTGCCTCGGGCGTGCGCGCCGCGGCTGGCGCGGCGGGGCCGTGGCGGGGCGTGGCTGGCCGGGCTCGGGGCCGTGGCCGCGCACGGGCCCTCGCGAGGTGCCGACCGGACCCCACCGTCTCCGGCCCGCGGCTCCGGTGGAGGCGGTGCTCCGTGGGGCGTTGGCGCCCCCTCCCACTCGGAATTTCCCCGCGGCCCTGCGAGCTCCCGGCGGGTTGGCGGCCCCCTGGGGGAGGGGGCGGCTCCTTAAGGTGGTGGTGTTTCTAAATAAACACACACTCGCGCGCGCACACACCACTTCTGTCTCCCTTTCATTCAGAACCGCCGTTCCTCTAGTCCCGCCGGTACTCGGCCTCCTGGCAGCTCTTCTGGACCCACGAGGCAGGCGCGGGCCAGACTGTGCACACGGGGCCTGGGGGAGAGCCGTCAGTCCTTCACCCCCGGCTTTCGAGTCTTCTGGCCTACCCCTGGCCTGGCCCCCAGCCTGGGCCTCAGGTGGGGAGTAGAGGAAGGAAGGCCCAGGGCCCCCCTGTAGGTCAGTGGAAAGGGAATTTCTAGGCTGGCTGCAGAACTTGCCATCCACTTTGAGGAAGTTACCGATAGGGAAGGACAGCCCAGGCCCTGCTCCGCGTGATTAACTCTCATCCTCGTGGTTAAACCAGAGAAATGTCAGCATTGGACGGACTGCAGAGTCCACCCCCACCCCCACCCGGCCGGGAGCCGAGGATGGGCCAAAGTCCGGGAAAGGGGCAGAGATTTGCAGGCCCCGACTCAGCGAATTACTGCCTGGGGACGGACTTCTCTATCCCCTGTGCCCATAGGAAAGGACTCCTACGCCTGGTCTACAAGGATGGCCGGAGTTGGGATTTCAATGCACAGAACAGGTGGGAAGGAGGAAGGGGAGGCGTGGGTAGGGGTGGGGTGGTCTCCTGGAAAGGAGGAGCAGCTGAACAAGGCGGGAAGGAGGGAGAGAGGAGGGCGGATTCTAGCAGCGGTGCAGAGCTGCCTTTGGTGGTGAGGGACGGTGGAGACAGGCTGGAAGCAGCTCGTAGCTGGCTAGTGCGCACTCGACCCATTCTTGGGGCAGAGGGTGGCTTCCTGGTTTTCCATCATGAAGATGTTATGCCTCATATTTCTGTCTCCCTCTATGCTGAGCTGTTTGAGGGCTGGGATTCTGTCTCATCTCAGTACCTTGAAAACATAGCCCAATGCCCGGCACTTCGCAAGAACCATGAAATGGAGAATTAACCAAAATGCTGAGGAACTGAGTTGAAACCTTCCAGGGGTCCCGGACCTCAGCGGCAGGCTCTGCTCTAACAGCCCGCGGAGCCCAGGCTGGGCTGTGGCTGAGCCCTGGTGTTTGCAGCCGGTGTTGGCACACTGAGACCCAGGGCGCGTGAACTCGGCAGGTGTGGCGAACCCGGCGATCAGGTCAGTGAGCCACGAGTACCACAGCCCTTAGTACTTAGCCCGGGGAACAGCTCCTGAAATGGCCACAAAGACTTCCCTTCCCCGGATTGGCTGCACAACAGGGCCCAGCTCTCTCTGCCAGCGACTGAATGATTTTTCCGCAGTGCCATCCCATGGCCCCAGGGTTTTTTTTGTTTGTTTGTTTGTTTTTTGATCATTGGTTTAAGGTTCCCATCTGGAATTTTTTTTTTTTTTAGTTAGCCTATTGGAGAAATCTTATCTGCACACATTTTTCTTCTTTTAGTCAAAACCTTTTATAGCTGTACTGTTTAGACTACTTTGCATGGTCTTAATATAACTTGGGAATGTTGGCTGTGCCCTGAAGCTTCAAATATTAAGAAAATATAAGACCATTCAAACTTTGTACCATGTTTTAAAAAAACACACACACAAAGAATCAGGAAGAATGATTGAATTTACTCATTTCCCAATTTTCATGCATGCCATAGGAGCTGTGTGTGCCATGATCGAATCTCAATATTGCAATAATTTCTAAAAATATTCGTTTGGTAAACATGGCAAAGTACACAAACAGGAAAAACTCATGTTCTGCAGCAACTTCTTTTCATGGTGTTCATTTTTTGTCCAGAGATAGTTTGACAAGAACCGGGGATACTGGCTGCCTCAAAGGTGACGCCGCGTAGAGGATGCGCGTGTCCACACTCGCCCGCGTGTCCACACTCGCCCATCCTCTGTCCCGCCCCCCCGCCTCCCCCTCCCTTCCCAGCGCCGCCACTGAAAGGCAAGGACAGCATTTGATTATAAGAACAAGTCATTTAATAATTAACTTTGTTAGCACATAGATCCACCATACGACTGATAACGTGAGAGAGGGAGTTGATCCTTCCGAAGAAGAGTATCAGTTTCTCTCCAATAGTCTACATAAGTTATTTGGCCATTTCTTTGCCCAGGGTGTCCTGTGTATCCCCAGTAAATCACCCTGAGATTGGAATTTTTATTAGATTTTAGTGCCACCTTGTGGTAATCTTTACATTCTTTCCTAAAAGAGACATTATAAAAACCATTAACTAGTCAAAAAAATGTGCATTTTATGAATATTTTTTAGGACCTCTCAGATGATATAAAACTAAAGTATGACTTACGAGTAACTTCTTTTTCAAAAACATTTCTATTGTGCAATATAATAAATGTACAGAAAAGTGATAAATTTCAAAGCATGGCTCAATAAGTAGCAAGTAGCTTCTTTAGAAATTCTTTATCTATATATTCATACACACATATATAAAATCTTGTTCATATATGCATTTTTAAGTCCTTCCTAGTTAAATTGTAAGTTTGAAGAGATTAGCAGAGGGATTTAAAAGTGTTGTCCCTCTTAGGAGCTTTTCGTGTCTAGGAAAATTTTCAACCTTCTACCTCTGGGTGACAAACAGTAAAAATGGAAGGGCTCTTCTAGAACCAGCCATCCTATCTGATGTGGGGGGCATCTGGGTGGGCTTGGGGCCCAGTGTCCTGGCTGAGGGTGTCCTGCTGCTTTCCAGGGTGTTGGCTCTGAGCAGCGGCGGGGATCGGGGGACCAGCCCGGCAGCCTCAGGGCTGCGGGCCTGGACTTCCGGCCAGAGCCCCATCTACCCAGCCCGGGGGCAGGAGAAGGGCAATGGGGGGGCAGCTTCTGAGCACCCTCCAAATCAGGCAACTCTTAGCACATGTGCCTGCTGGGGCAGAGCTGTGATTGCTATTTCAGTTTCATTCATTCAGATTTAAAAACCAATGTTTGATTAAGCTATTGGGAAACGTTTCTGTGTGTTTGAAACAACTTGAGTATGGGAATCTATTTTTTCAAAGGAAGTCTTATGAAACCTAAACACAGATCAAGTATTCTTGATAAAAATCTCACGTCTGAATTGAGATATGCCATAATTGTAAATCAAACCCTAGAATTTGAAGACTTCAAGTGAAAAAATATAAGAAAAAGCATCAATAATTTTTATATCAACTACGTGTTGAAATGAGAATATCAGAGTGTACTGGATATATGTTTGAATTTTGGCTATATTGGGGTTTATTCTTTGAATTAACATTCACCTTTTTCCTTCTTACGTTTTTAATGTGATACTAGAAAATGTTCAGCTGCACATGTGGTTCATATGCCATTTCTGCTGGGTGGTGCTGCTGTACCTGTTGGAAAGCTCAGCAGGCCACCTGGCCTCTCTCAGGGACAGTGGCCTCTTTCCGGTGGATCCCCCTTTAATTGTCCTAACCTCAGTGCTGGACTTCGGAGAGGCTCAGCCACGCAGGGCACTCCGTGGTCTTGTGGTCTCGGGCAGCGTGAGCGTCCCCCTCCTTCCCACTTGTGGTCAATCCTTCCAGGCCAAGAGCCCCCCACTCCTTTCCTTCCACCCCCTGAAAGCAGCAGCACCCCTCCACCCCCCCACCCCCCGCTCTCATCCCCAACATGAGGCACATTTTCTAAACAGCAGAGCCTGCTGGGGCCTTGGCATTGAGACTCCCTCTCCTTTCAAAAGAGAGAGGCAAACCCTAGCCCCTGTCCGATTTGGATAGAAAGGTGGCAGGGATGGATTGTCATCAGTTCTCACTGCAACCTCATCCTCTCAATTTGATTTGGAAGCACAGATCAAGGTCTGCATTCCTAGGAGCAGAGGGGAAGAGGAGGTGAAGAAATGAGGGGCAAGTAAATAGGGCTCACGTGAAAAGGCACACGCACCCACCACCACCGCGGAACATATTACATGTAAAGACACCAAACACAGCGCCGTGGAATGTGATATTACGTGTAAAGGCACACACAGTGCCGTGGAACATATTACATGTAAAGGCACA
>PVIY010042183.1:0-21091 GCA_004026745.1 Myrmecophaga tridactyla
GCTGTGTGTCCGGTCACTATCGTGGTTCCGGGAGCTGTTCTGTACTGTTTCTGGTTATCTAGTAGTTGTTCTGGAGGACGAACTAAAATGCGCGCATTGCTAAGCCGCCATCTTGGCCCCCTCTAACTATTTATATTTTGATATTCAGTCTTAAATGGTGGCTCAGCAAATCTTCCCCTACATGAACCATATCACTTCAAGAGGAGTAGCTTAGTTCTTCTTCCCTTGAATATGGGCTGACTCTTGATCAATAGAGTGTGACGGAAATGAGGCCTAAAGAGATATTCAGGTTCTGCTTCTTTACTCTTCAAATATTTAGTCTTACCATGCTCCTCAGAAAGCAACCACATGGAGAGGTCATATAGAGGAAAGATGAAGAGACCTGCGCAGCTGCTCCAACTGAGCTCCCAGCCGACAGCATTAGTACTGGGCACATGAGGGAGCCACTATAGATGATGTAGCCCAGTCAAGACCCCAGCCTTCTCTAACATCATGCAGAGAAGAGAAAACATCCAGCTGAGCCCAGTTGGCCTGCAGAATGGTGAATGAATGTCCTTTAAGCCACTAAGTTTTTGGATGGGTTGCTAAGCAGCAATAGATTACTAAATATCTAGCTAACATATTTATATTAGTTAAAATATTCTCTTAGGGGATGCAGGTATTTTTTTCACTTTATATATTTGAAAAGGAAGAAGACACAATTTTAGAAGCATTCCTCATAATGTAGTTTAACACTTTATAGAAAGAAAAAAGAGACACTTGATAAAATTCAAAAATGTTTCCTTGACAGTTTCATAAGTTATTAAAGAAGAGAAAGAAAGGAAAAGGAGAATATCAAAAGTTTACTGAAATATATTGAGGCAAGGGGGAAGAAAAAGGAAGGCAATTCTGGGAACACAAGTAATTTTCAGTAACAGATGTGAAAGAAAGGTTGAAGGTGCTACCATGTCCTCTTTGTTCTCATAACCCTTTTCTGTATAAACTGTGCAGCATCTACATCCTATTTTAATATATTTGTTTACATGTCTGTCTCATCTTACCAGACTATAAAATTCTCCAAAGCAGGAACTTATCCTATTTACATTTATATAACAAGGATACAAAAGACAACATCAATCAATGTTTGTGGAAAAAAATAAGTGAATGAATGATTCAGCATGAACTGATAAAATTGTGAAATGATTTGTAAAATGCAAAATCAACCTACTGGCAGAAGCACAGCCTTTGTGAGAGATGCCTGTTCTATTTTTTGAGTGTTCTAATTTTCTTGAGATTTAGAAAATGCCCTCTTCTAAAGAAGTCAGAGAGGGTGATCATAATATATATAAAAAAGTATATATTTTTAAAAATCAATAAATGCATATTCTGAAACCTAATGTTTTACAATAGCTCTCAGAATCCCAGGATGTCATCATAAATATTTTTTAATCACATATTCAGTCATGAGCACTAACTATGTGCAAAGCATTTTGTCTGGAGACATGAAGGTGGATACTCTATAGTCTCTGCTCTGAACGAGTGATGAGACATTGGGCAAGATTGAAATGTAAGGAAAAGTGGATCAAAAAGGGAGCAAACCTTTTCTGAGGGCTTATTATGTGCAAAGGATTATTTTAAATCCTTTTATTTTATTATCCTTTCTAAAATTCACACATTGAGAATTAGTTTCGTTGCAATTTTAGGTGAGAAATTAGGATGAGAGATATTCAGTAACTTGTTCAAGGCAAGCTACTGAAATGAGAGAGCTAATATTTAGAAAACCATTCATTTTTTATTATGTCTCTCTAGCTCCCCACTATACAAGCCTTAATATAATGTGTCAGAGTATTCACAGAAGTCTATGCAAGGTACCATGAGGGCAGGGGCAGAGCTCCCCAGGAAGGAGGATTCCCTGCATATATGGCATCCCCATGATAGTGCTCTGATTTTTGTCTGCATTCCATTCTCTACTGCTCTCTTCTGGTGCAGCTGTTCCACTGTGGCACAGAATGGTGAAGAGTTTATGGAATCAGGCAGAATTGGATGATAAACCTGGAAGATGTTTGACTAGGATAAGTTACTTAGTCTATCTGAGCCTCTGCTTCCCCTTACATAAAATAGGAATAACAACCTGTACTTCATAGAGCTGTGACAAGAATTACACAACACAAAGACATAATGCATATGAAGTACTTAGTGCATTGCCTGGTGCAAAATTATCCTCTTTGTAAGTAGCGGGAATTATTCTTATGAATATTTCATTTTTGCTACCCTGATTTATGGTTTATTGATCTGGTTCAGCAGGTCTGGCTGGGATGTTACCCCAGGCATCCAAGATTTTTGCAGATCTTCTTAGATGCACTGCTAAGATAAGGGGATCTTGGTGTGCCTGATCAGTGCCTAACCAACTGACTGCACACCTTTCATTTTAGGCCATATTGCCTAGTCCTACCATTTATAACATGTTGGTTTAGTATTCAGAGAGAGAGTCTCATTCAGGAGTGAAGTCTTGCTTCACCTCGGGGCAGTTCTACCTAGGTTTCTCCTTTGGGAATCAGTTTCTGCCTGTGGCCCCAGTGAGGCAAGGAGCATTGGCTGTATCAGTAAGCATACATTCTTCATATTAATTAAAAAGTAGAGAGTATTTGTCCAGGGATCTGCACACTCAGTGGCTCACATCTGTACTTTTAGTACCTGAAGAGAAATAATATTCAGAAGGATGTATAAGTTAGAAAAAAACATCAGTATTTACTTCCATTCTACTCCTGGCCTCAGTCCAATAAAACCGTCTTCAAAATCTAGAATATTTGAGGTATTAGGGTTTGCTTTCAATTCTCCTTGGGCAACAGGACAAGGAAGGAGGTCAGAACTCAAAATCCTGACTTGAGTAATAGGGACGGCATAGGACAAAAAAAAAAAAAAAAAAAAGGAGAAAAGACATGAATTCATTACACAATAACAGCCAGAGCAGAGAAGGCAGAAGGAAGTTTCTTAGAAGGTCTTAAGAATGTGGAACAGTTTCTCTGAAATACAAAATTGAAAGGCATGGCAGATGCATGATTCTAGTCTTCCCGATAAGATTCCTTCTGGAACTCAAAAGCGTCTAAAAGAAGCAAGACAATTGGCTGCTAGGCTCAGTATGTAAACATGGTGCAGGCTGACACAGTGAAGATGTTTATTACAAAAGTTACTGCAATGTCAGGGTGGAAGACCAATGTTTACCCCGATTTCACTGCAATCTGTCGGTCTGCCTTGGAATACAGAATGGAAAATTAGCAAACCAGAAAAAGGAAAATTGTAAGGAACATTTCCATAAGTAAACTGTCAAATCATGGGCACTGATATTTGTGACAATAAAAAGAAGTCAATAATTACTTGTGTTTTTAGTTAGAATATGGCACTTATAGTGAAATTTGCATACTTTTTAAAAATTTGAGATATATATTAACATTTTCAGGCACCTCAGTATGCAGGGAAAGTCACAGGATTTTGGAGATTCACTATGTCCAATTTTTTCATTTTACAGATTGAAACCCAAAAGAACAGAGCTGTTCAATGACTTTCCAGAGGATACTCAGTCAGGGAAAACTATGGTCAGTGAAGGTGAATGACTCCCATTTTATGGGTAAGAAAATGTGGGTATGAGGATGGTAAGGAGATTCACGTGTCATGAATTGGGTTTTGTGTTGCTACATGATGAGCCCTTGTTTGACATATTAGACACCCACACTGTAAAAGTAGCTTTAGAATTCTTTGATGTAAAATTTTCTGCAAGCTGTAGTTAACTAATACTCATCATCCTGAAGGAAAAATAAAGATCACTCTCCATAGTACAGAAATAAAAATATATACTTGATTGCTAGACTTAGAGATGTGTTGAAAAAACTTCATGATGCCCCTACACAACCTCCAGCTCCACTTTTAATTTGGTTATTTGGGAAGTATCTAACGGGGGGGTTACAACTTTTTCTACCATTATAATTATGGGCACTATTTTGGTCTGTATTTAAGAAATTCTCACTAGAAAAGGAAACTAAAAAATGTTTTTTTTTTTTTTTTCCCCGTTGTACTGTTGCTTCAGAAAGAAAAGCACTCAGAAACATGCTGTGCATTTCCTGGGACTGAGGAAGCCTTTTCATGACCCTGGGGAGAAACAAAGTGAAACAGAGGCTTTTGTACCGCAGCAAATAGATGACCTCACAAAGGCTCTGGCTGCAGTGCTGGGCCCGTGGAGCTCCCTCCTGGCAGAGCTGTGATTAGTACAACCCCCCAGTGCAGCTGTCTGTTGAGAGCGACCAATTTAAAAACAAAGAGTCAGCCAGTTAATTACCTTGTCAGCAATAAATATAACCATGGGCCAAGGTGGCAACTCAATCCTGGCATGCATCCGGGCAGCCCTCTGCGTGTCTTCCTCATCCACTTGACACCTGTTGGTGCAGCATTGGTTTGGGCAGATGGCTTAGCAGGTAGGCAGTGAGCAGGAGCTGTGTCTCTACCTCTGGGAGGCTGTCTTCACGAAATGTCATTTCTCTAGGAGGAATCAACCCTGTGTTTATTCATGCACTAACATTTATTGAGAGACTTCTGTTTGCCAGGAACACAACAGAGAAGTAGGTGAGGGGAATTGAGACTATCTATATCAAAGAAATTAATGTATGCTACTGCTGCAACCCCAGTGAGGTTATTCTGTGGCTGATGCACTGGGTAGTTTTCCCTTAGACAAATCCATTGTTAAGATCCATGTGGACAATTAGTATTGCTGAATTGCCTGATACTTCCTTCCTTGTTTGTTTGTTTTCCTTGGTTTGGCTTTGCCATTCCTCCATTTTTTGAATCAGTTTAAAGGTGGTTATTTGAAAAAAATTGGAAAGAGAAAGGAAGCGTAAGAATATTTTATCTAGTCCTCATCTACTTAAATTAAGAACAAAGAGGCCTGTCACTTTTTTTTTATTATTTACTAACTTCTGATCTATTACTCCTTTAGCCAAAGATGGTAAATTGCTGGAATGATAATTATATCTTAATTTAAACTAGATTTCATCAATTTCAGAGTGATAATGAAATTTGTCTAGCAGAGCCAGAGAATACTTCAGAATCTATTGGGCCTATCTCCTGGTCATGCCCAGAGAAGAGGGAATGACTTCTCTTTCTTCTTCCCTTTAGTCTTAATTTTGTAGGGCTGCCATAACAGAGTACCACAAACTGGGTGGCTTAAAGCAACAGAATTGTATTGTTTCACAGTTCTGGGAGCTAGAAGTCTGAAATCAAGATGTCAGGAGGGCCATACTCTCTCCTGGCTTCTGGTGGTGGCTTGCTGGCTGTCCATCCTGTTCTTTGCTTCAGTAGTCACATGGTCCTCTTTCCTAGGTCTCTCTGCTTATGTCTGATTCTCCTCTTCATATAGAAACTTGTGTCACATTGAATTAGCATCTCATTCAGTTTGGCCTCATCTTAGCTAATAACATTTTAAAAGGCCCTATTCCCAAGTAAGAACATATTCACAGGACTAGGGGTTAGAACATAAACTTACCTTTTGGGGGACATGATTCAACCCATAACACCTTTGTCTTGCCTTTTTTTTTTCTTTTCTTATTACTCTTTTTTCATCTTCTTTAACCTCACCATTTACTAGCCAGCTCTAAACTTCTCATCGCCAATTCTATTCAGAAATATGAGACACAAAATTTTAAATTAATGATATTTAAAGTTTCTTGCTCTTAATTTTAAAAAGCCAGCAAGATAAATTTCTATATTTGTCTCTTGCTAGAGGCTTTTTAAAAATGGGTCAGACCAAAAGGGGGAAGAGCAAAATGAGACAAAATGAAGTGTCAATGGCTGAGAGATTCCAAACAGAGTTGAGAGGTTATCTTGGAGGAGGTTATTCTTACCCATTAAATAGATATCACCTTGTTAGTCAAGATGTAATGGAGAGGCTGGAGGGAACTGCCTGAAAATGTAGAGCTGTGTTCCAGTAGCCATGTTCTTGAAGATGATTGTATAATGATATAGTTTTCACAATGTGACTGTGTGATTGTGAAAACCTTGTGTCTGATGCTCTTTTTATCTACCTTATCAACAGACCAGTAAAACATATGGAATAAAGATGAATAACAGGGGGAACAAAGGTTAAAATAAATTTATATTGAAATGCTAGGGATCAATGAAAGGGAGGGGTAAGGAGTATGGTATGTATGAATTTTTTTCTGTTGTCTTTTTATTTCTTTTTCTAAATTGATCCAAATGTTCTAAGAAATGATCATGTTGATGAATATGCAACTATGTGATGATATTGTGAATTACTGATTATATATGTAGAACAGAATGATCATATGTTAAGAATGTTTGAGTTTGTCATTATATTTTTAAAAAAATTAAAAAAGTAATAAAAAAATGGATCAGAGCCCTTTTCTAAAATGAATAAAAAGAAGGAGGAGGAGGAGGAAGAGAAGGAGGAGGGGGAAGAGAAGGAAGAGGAGGAAGAGGAGGAGAATTAGGAGAAGAAGAAGGGGGAATTTCAATAAATCCACCTTATTCCATTGCTCCAATTTTGCCTCAAATGATTTTATGATAAATTGGTGTATATAAATAAATAGCTTCTTACTCTGATGAGAAGAAGAGGACACATTCACATGTGATTTCAAACAAAATGTAAATTTGGAAAGGAAATGTCTTTTGATTATGTTATACCCACTGTCTTACTATTTCAACATTCTCTTCTGGAAAGAAACAAAATGTAAAGATAAGTACTTCTCTCCCTTATTTCTTCCTTCTCTCTCTCTCTCTCTCTCTCTCTCTCTCTCTCTCTCTCTCTCTCTCTCTCTCTCTCTCTCTTTCATTTTATGTCTTTAAGAACTTACTATGTGCCAAGACAGTGCTAGATGCTGGTTTAAAATGATGATCCCAGCCTATGCCTTCATAGATCTTATAGTACAGTTGGGAAGATTGACAAGTTGGAAAGCAATGTCAGTTCCTTGTTTAAATGCTCTTAGGATTTTAATGAGATCTCTTTCAAAAGAGAGATGTCTAACCTAGACTTGGGGAGTCTGGGATTCTTCCCCAGGGTCAGGGTCTTCTCATTAGAGATCTAAAGACTGACTGAGCATTGGTTAATTAAATATGGATGCAAATATTTTATTCTGAGCATTGAAACAGGAACAAGACCACAAGGCTAATAGAGAACAAGATTTTCAAGATCACTTTTCCTTGGCACGTTTTCCCCATACTAATTATGGAAAACCCTGTGGGTTCTAGGTGGATGTGTGTTTAAGAGATGATAAGGAGAATAATGTTTTCCAAGAGAAGGGTGGATGGTCTGAGAATTTTGCTTAGAAATTTGTGGAGTGGAGAAAGGGACATTTAGTATATGGATAATAATAAAAGCTACATTTGCTGGGTGCTTTAATATGTGACAGTCACTGTGCAAAATGGTTTATTGTAATAAATTTTCATTTAATCCCAAAACAACCCTAAAGCAAGGTACTATCTTTTGTGTTGTTTTTGTTTATCAATGAAGAAATTAAAGCTTTGTGGGTTTAAGCAACATACTCAAAGCTCCATAGTTATTAAGGGCTTGAGGGAGATTCCAAATCCAGATATTTGATTTGATATTTCACCTTCTTGAGAACTCCTATCCTGCCTCATGAAAATGTCAAAAAGTGAGGGTCTAAAAGGATAAAAACAAAGACATAGACAAAACTTACTTAGGAGGAGGAACATCAGCTATAGCAGCAGTAACACTTCTCTAGTTTCCACTACATATAAAGTGCCATGCAGAGCACTTTGGAAAATTTAAGAAATAATTAAATTCCTTATATAATTCGAATATAGTAGCTATTGTCATATAATTCTTATATAATAATTATATGAAATCTCATATAATACATAAAATCTTATATATAATCACATTTCTCTAATATTTTACAATATTATAATTGTAAAATAATAATAAATATAATGTATTGTTCTTTGCATGCTCTGAAATCATTTTTACATACATATATCATTTGAACTTTTAAAAAATATGTAAAATGGGTATATCAGATAGCTTTAATTGCAATAAGGCTATGTAACAATCAATCATCAAATTTCAAGTTTATTACCACAAACATTGTTTTTTTGAACCTTGATATGTGGGTTGACTATGGTTTCCTGTCTTTGGGGGATTTGTCTGGCTTTGAGTGGATCATGCTGAATTAGAGACTTTCAGTTAAGTTCAGTTCTATTTCATCTGTCTTCTTTCTGAGGTTCAGGAGGTAAAAGCAATGACTTTCTGAGGCATATTCTTCTCATGGTGGATCACAGAAGCAAAAGGAAAGCATTCTAAACCACAGGAACACATTTAAAGTGTGCGTACATGTCACGTCTTTTAATAGTCTGTTAGCCAATTCAAGTCATATGGCCAAGACCAAGCAAGGAGGAGAAAATGTATTTTCCATTCACAATGGTAGGTACTGCAAAGTTACATGGTAGAAAGTGTGGATCTTTCATCCTATTACAGGAAGAAAAGAAACTTGAAAAATATTCCCATTTATAAATGAGGACAGACTTCCAAAGAGTTTAAAGTAACCTGCTCATGATTATGCAGTTAATAAGTAGAGGAACTGGGATTCAGATCTTTGTCTTAGGAAACTGACTATTATGTCTTTTTCTATGACATGATAGTGCTCTAAAAAGAGAAAGTAAACACCTAAGTCCATGGTGTTAGAAATATTTTATGGTAGTTAATATTTAATATAAATGTTGAAAGATGTATGGGTATTAATTATGCTAATTGTGCCTGTAAGTTTACCTGGGACAGTCCCTGAGTAACTCTCTGCCCTTAAAAGAGTCCCAGTTTGGAAGACAAATTGAACAGGCTCCAGTAAGTGGATAGGAATATGAAATGTGTTCCATTGAAGCATTACCTTGCATGTGATTCCTTTAATGGGACAAAAACATACATAGTCTAATATGTGCAATGAAGAGAATTAGGAGAAATCTTTTGGAGAAATAGATTGACCCCAAATTGTGGTATGACTTGGTTGCAAAACAGGGAAGATGTTTTTATTAGATGTAAATATTAGAGCAGTACAGTGATTTATAAAGATAAATGTAGAAAAATTGAATGAAAGGAAATATGAGGTAAGGGTACTGGTTATAACAAATTCCCTAATTTTTATATGAGGGCATGATAGTCTATACCAAATCGAAGAGAATGGAATATAAGGGGTAAGTTTGAGAGCTGTCACAAAAAAGAGTATTGGACACCCAACTAGAAATATAGGAAAGGCAATTCAATATATGGATCTGGAGATCAGGGATGAAGTCTGTGTTAGAAGTATAACCGTTAAAGAATCCAGCTTGACAATTGCTGTGTGACCTTATTTAATTGGTAGACAAGTTACCTACCTTTCCTGAACTTCAGCTTTCTTATTAACAAACTGGAGTATAGAATAGCACTTACTTCCATGCAACAGTGAGTACCCACCCCTCCAAAAAAAATTAGTGATTATTATTCATTTGTACCATAAGCAAACATTGATTGAATTCTTACTATGTTGTTGGCCATGGAATATTTATTCTGAGAAATAAATGTTAGACATAGGTCTACCCTTAAGAGCTTATGATCTAATAGAAGAGATGTAATTAACTAGCCAAAATATATAAGCCACAGAAGCACAAAAAATAAATGCTAAATTTTGGAATGGGAGTTATCCCAAATTGTGAAAAGAATTTATAAAACCTTCATCAGAATCCCCAGCTTGTGGTCTGTTCTGTGACACTTAGACTTGCCCATCCCCACAGCTGTGTGAGATAATTATTATAAAAATCTCATAATATTTACATTGTATCCTGTCAGTTTTGTTTCCCTGGAGAAGCCTGAGTAATACAGTTATGTAAAAAGAACTCATGAGGAATAAGCTTGAGAGTCTGGTCATGGATTTCTTGAATGCTTCCAATATTAGGCTAAGGAATGTAAAGGAAGTGCATTGAGAGATTTGAGGAAAGAGGAGGAATCAGTACTTTAGAAATATTTTGACCATATTTTAAATGACTTGGTATAAAAGCAGCCTTCAGTTAGCAAGCTCTTACAATAACTCAAGAGAGAATTAATGAAGATGTGAACTGGGACACAGGCAGTGGGACTGAAGATAAGAGGGTAGATGAGAGAAATATTAAAAATTCTAGATGCAAGAGTAACTAAAAAGTGGTTGGATTAGAATGTGGAATACACAGAGGAAGGGAAATAAAAGGATCATTGTTAGCACTGAAGTTTCAAATACAGGAAAAATGATCATCTCACTGACAAACAGTAGGGAGGATGATTAGAATATTAGAGAAAGATAGTAAGTTCCATTTTGGCTTATTGGGTTTCAGATATACGTGAAATATACAAGAATGGATATTTAGCAGACAGAAAAGTGGGTTAAAACTTAGGAGAGAGGCCAAATCTGAAGAAATTAACCTAAGTATCAACTACATAGACCTGAAGTAAATAGATTTTGGGAATGTCTAGGAAGTGAATATAAAAGGAAGAAAAATAAAATTTTATGGTAGAAATGGAAAATAACCCTTTTTAGAGGATAAGATGAGGTTAGGGAGACAGAAGAAATAACAAAGTTGGGAAAGAGTCAGAAGAGGTAGTGTCATGTAAATGAAGAATGAACATTTCAAGCTAGAGAAGATAGTTAAAAGTGTTAGATATATCAGGAACATTCTAAAATGGAACATTCTAAAATGGAATAAAAAGGAACATTCTAAGGAAATCATGCAATGATCTGTTGTGGGGAAGGGTGATGTTAACCATTTCAGTATTTGTAGAATAAATTAAATTTGAATTTATACTGGAATGTTCACAGAGTGATTCAGAGCTGTAAGACTTGTCATTGTCGAGGTAGACATGTGAGCTTGTTTAGAGAAAAATCAGATAAAGCTGATGTGTTGTTTGGGGGAAACAAGGTGATGAAGAGAGTTAAATAGAGAAGAGCATTGAGACTTGAGCTTATGGACAAAAAGGCAGGCATGAGTTAATCCTTTTTGTGGTCGTTTCAGGGATAAGTAGGCTTGCCCACTGGGGTTTACCAAGTTTATAAGAAACTCAGGGCAAATATTTAGTCTTAGAAATATTCCAGGATTTATTGGTAGTATTTCTGGATCAATATCTATTATTTAAAAACTGCTTCCATTTTTTTCCCCCAACAAAAGATGCTGTCACTCAACTTTTATTTTCTAGCAAGAAACCATATTTTTTATGTCGTAACCTAGTATATTGATAACATTTTTTCATTCTCTTTTATTTTCACTTAATTCACCCAGCACTAAAGTCATTTCCCTTAGACTAAACTAGCCTTGTCTTTGAAGCCTACAGTTATTGGAGATTCAGCTTTCATTTAGAGATGAGGGTTCAAATTCTGCACCAGCTTTACTGGACAGGTAGAGACAGGAAATCCACTCAGGACTAGGTGAAGTGAAATGAGCACAGAGAGACGGATTCATATTCCCTATTTTGGGGTCACTTCTACTCAGTTAATGCTAATTGGTTTGTCATTCAGCATATCTCACTTTAATATGCACAACTGGAATTTTAACTTTTCTCTGCACCCAAGGGATTATAATGATCTAAAACCATCTGAAGAATAGTACAAATTCAGTGATGTTATAGAATAGCTTTCTAGTTCCTTCACCAAAATATCTAACTTCATTTTAGATGATCTTGAATGTTCTCAAGACTAGAAAAGCACTGGATTTTCCCAGAAGATAATATTACTGGGTTGTGTCAGCTTATTTTGTCCTTTTTCTTTTTTTTTGCATGTGACTGACTAGAAGGCATTGTATTGCCTGCTACTCGATGGATTGGCTTATCAACAGGAATTTATTGGTTCAGTTTCAGAGGCTAGAATGCTTGCTTCCTCCTAGGGTCTGTATCTTCTGGCTGACTGGCAAACTTTTGGGTTCCTTGGCTGTTCTGTCAGATGGCAATGTACATGGTGGTGTCCTCTACTTCTTCCAGGTTCTGTTGACTTCCAGTTTCTTGCTCTTTCCTTGGCATCTTTTTCTCTGTCCAATTTTCTTTGCTTATAAGTACTTTAGCTATGTTGGATCAAGCCCACCATCATTCAGTTTAAGCACACCTTAAAACACCCTATTTACAAATGCCTTTACATAGAAGATCAGAGGTTGAGTCCTAAGACACCCTTATTTTTTTTTCCATATGTTGTGTAGCAGGGTCACATTTCATTATTTTTTCATGTAAGTAACCCATTATTGTAACACCATTTGTTGAAATTTTGCTTGTTTTTTGTTTGTTTGTTTTTTGCTTGTTTGTTTGTGAGGAAATGCATGGACCAGGAATTGAACCCAGGTCTACTGCATGGCAGGTGAGAATTCTACCACTGAACTACCTTTGCTCCCCTGAGCCACCCTTTTATAGGGAGAATGATTCAATGTCCAAAAGGTGTGTTCCTCAAGAGCCATTCCTATCAAATTTCTGACACATCCCTTTCTATTCTTTACCTATGTCCTTTCCAAATTCAGAGCCTACCTTGAGCAGTGGTATTCTGTAGATCTTAGTCTAAAGTACCATTCAAACCACTAACATTCCTGTGGAAGGTGACATGATATTGGGGGTGTCTCGATGAATGTATAGTTTCTCTGTTTTCCTAAAGTCCCCTACTTCTTAATTATTGTAGTGATACATTTTCTCAAGCTTCAAGTCTGATTCTTCTACTAGTGTGACCCTTTCCATTCCCTGCAGAGAGTATAGTATTATGGATAGAGGTCAGTACTGATAAATAAGATGTGGGTTCTGGCTTCAGGTTCATGATTCTGGGTAAATTGCAGTCTTCTAACTCTTCATTTTCTCATCCACAAGAAGAAAAGGTTGAGTTAGATCATCTCTAAGAACAAATGCCTGACCAAGAATGTGACTATCCCCAGTTGCCAAATGATTTGGCAGTCCTTCAAAATGATAATCCCAACCTTTATTTAGTAGAAGTGAAGTCGATGCTACAAGGAATTTTTTTCTTATTTGAGGACTCTTGTCTACATAGGCAGCAATGAGATTGATTTATATTTTGCCAGTTATACAAGGATTCCCTCCCAGAGATCCTGTTCACTGTTTCTTAAGAATGTTTGCCCTGTTTTAGTATACCTTAAGGATCAGTGGCCAAGTCTTCCTCTTAATCTAGCTCAGATAAGGCCTCTTTGATTGTCTGTCATCTGCAGATGTCTAATTAGTCAGCTATACCCTTTCCTCATTATCCATCTCCCTTCTTTACCCAAATGGTCCAACATGGTTTCTCCTTTGGACAACTTTCTCTGATCACTCAAGTCAGAATGAGGTGCTCTCAGTTCTATGTTCCCATGTGCATCTTTGTACCTCTTTATAAAATGCATCTTGCTGCTATCAGTTATTTTTTTACACGTCTGGCTTTGTTAATAAACTATGAGCCTCTGGAGATAAAAAAAAACAGCAGGCTGTACTTGGTTTTATACTTCATGTCCCTAGTTTAGTGTCTATGCTAGTCAGCTATGGCCACTAGATGCTGTGCTACATAATAAACCACCCCACAACATAATAGTTGTGACAATAAGTATTTTTCAGTCTGTAGGTCTGTGATTGGCTGGGTATCTTTGTACCATATACCATGTTCTGGAGGAGCAGTGGTTATCCAGGGATGGGGTACACCCATTAAGACCCCACTTGATCATGTGCACTGTATCCTATTGTCCAAATAGGACACGTGTTCAAGTCAAAAATCAAGAGGCAGCTTGGCTAAGATAGCAGCTTAGCAAGGTGTGGGATTTAGTTTGTCCTCCAGAGCAGTTAATAAATAGCCAGGAACAGTACAGAACAACTGCTGGGGCCATGTCAGTGACTGGACACACAGCGTACCCCAGTCCGGACCAGCTGGACTAGCTGAGAGCCCACCCAGAGCCCTGAGTCCCCCAAGCTGCAATGGCCAGTGCCCCTCCTCCACAGGCTGCTTCCCAGCAGGGAAAGGAAAGAGTTTACCAGCAGCAGGGGCTGAGCACAACCAAACTCCAATTTTGGAATTAGTTAACAAATTCTGCCTACTAAAAATAGACCCCCAGCTCAGCTGAACCTCAAGTACAAGATGAGGTTGCTGGTTTTTGCCCTGGCACAGAGGGGGCAGAGTGGCAGAAAAGGAAAAAAAAAAAGAGCATTTTTTTTTGGATTTGAAAACATCTGGGCCCTGAAGGAAAGTAGGGGGCACATAGGACCAGGAAATACATGGAGCAATGTACCAACTTAAGCTCTTGATTAGCAAATCCAAGGAATGGGGGTCATGCTCTGAAAATAATTTTTCTCTTTAGTTTTGGTGGCTGTGTTTCTATGGGTTGACTGCTCTTTGGATACAGCAGCAAGTCTTCTCAGGCTCCACTGCCCCAGGCACATAGGCAGAATTAAGCTTGTTTGAGTGTTTGTCTGGAGCTTGTGCCTTCCCCAGGAGAGGGGTGGGGCCCAGCCCTGGTGGAATCCCTCCCTCAAGGAGTTCAGACCCCAGGGTCTGGAAAAGTGAAGTGATTAAAACCAGACTACAACCTCTCCTCTGTCTCCACCATACCCCCAGCAGAGACAGTTTGCTGAAGTTAAAGGTATTGTATCACTTTATGCTGGTGGGACCTGCAGGCAGACAAGTGCCACATTGTGGGCAGGATAGGAAAAAGAGAAAGCCCAGAGCTTTCATAGGAGAGCCTTTCAATCTGCTGGGCCTCACCCTCAGGGAAAACTGATGCAGGTGACTCTTTCCTCCTGACAGGAGCCGGTTTGGTCTGGGAAAATCTGACTGGGGTCTGTAATACCTAAGTAGACCCTCTTAGGGGGGAAAAAAGGCACTATACAGGCAGGGCAAGAAGCAAGAAAACAAGAACTGAAAAATTCTGATCTATTAAACAAAACCTAAGCTAGAGGTCCAGAATAAGCTGAACTGAATGTCAAAGAACAGATAGACAACAAAATCATCCAGCAAGAAAATCCTAGGTAAAAAAAAAAGTGAAAACAATCTCCAGAATAAACTAATTAAGGTAATTAAATGCCTAGACGCCAGCAAAAAATAATGAATCATACTAAGGAAATTGAACCTATGGCCCAGTCAAAGGAACAAACCAACAATTCATATGAGATACAGGAGTTGAAACAATTACTTCAGAATGTTCAAACAGACATGGAAAACCTTATCAAAAGTCAAATCAGTGAATTGAGGGAGGATATAAAGAAGGCAAGGAATGAACAACAACAACAAAAAGAAATTGAAAGTCTGAAAAAATAAACCACAGAACTTATGGGAATGAAAGGCATAGTAGAAGAGATGAAAAAAAAAATGGAAACCTACAATGTCAGATTTCAAGAGGCAGAAGATAGGGTTAGTAAGCTGGAGGATGGGGCATCTGAAATCCAACAAGAAAAAGAAAATATAGGGAAAAGAATGGAAAAATATGAACAGGGACTCAGAGAATTGAATGACAACATGAAACTCATGAATATATGTGTTATGGGTGTCCCAGAAAGAAAAGAGAAGGAAAAAGGAGGAGAAAAACTAATGGAGGAAATTATCACTGAAAAATTCCCAACTCTTATGAAAGACTTAAAATTGCAGATCCAAGAAGTGCAGCATACCCCAAACAGAATTGATCCAAATAGATGTACTCCAAGACACTTACTAATCAGACTATCAGATGTCAGAGAAAAAAAGAAAACAGCAAGAGAAAAGCAATTCATCACATACAAGGGAAGCCCAATAAGACTATGCATAGATTTCTCAGCAGAAACCATGGAGGAGAGAAGACAGTGGGATATATTTAAATTACTAAAAGAGAAAAACTGTCAACAAAGAATTCTATATCCAGCAAAATTGTCCTTCAAAAACGAGGGAGAAATTAAAACATTTTTAGACAAAAAAATCACTGAGAGAATTTGTGACCAAGAGACCAGCTCTGCAAGAAATACTAAAGGGAGCACTAGAGACAAAAACTGAAAGATAAGAGAGAGAGAGGTGTGAAGAGCATAGAAATGAAGACTATCAGTAAAGGTAAAAAGAAGGAAAATTAGATATGACATATAAAATCCAAAAGGCAAAATGGTAGAAGAAAGTACTGTCCATGCATACAGTAAAAACACTAAATGTTAATGGATTAAACTCCCCAATCAAAAGACATAGACTGACAGAATGGATTAAAAAACAGGACCCACCTATATGCTGTCTACAGGAAATGCATATTAGACCCAAGGATAAACATAGGTTGAAAGTAAAAGGTTGGGAAAAGATATTCTATGCAAATAACAATCAGAAAAGAGCAGGAGTAGCTACACTAATATCCAACAAATTAGATTTCAAATGTAAAACAGTTAAAAGAGAAAAAGAAGGACATAATGTATTAATAAAAAGAACAACTCAACAAGAAGACATAACAATCATAAATATTTATACATTGAGTCAGAATGCTCCAAAATACATAAAGCGGGCACTGAAAACAGTAAAAAGAGAAATAGACACATCTACCATAATAGTTGGAGACTTCAGTTCCCCGCTCTCATCAATGGATAGAACATCTAGACAGAAGATCAATAAAGAAACAGGAAATTTGAATAATACAATAAACGAACTAGACTTAACAGACATTTAAGAACATTACACCCCACAACAGCAGGATATACCTTTTTCTCAAGTGTTCATGGATCATTCTCAAGGATAGACCATATGCTGGGTCACAAAGCAAGTCTCAATAAATTTAAAATGACTGAAATCATACAAAACACTTTCTCAGATTATAAAGCAATGAAGCTGGAAATCAATAATAGGCAGAGTGCCAGAAAATTCACAAATATATGGAGGTTCAACAACACACCATTACAACCTGTGGGTCAAGGAAGAAATTACAAGAGAAATCAGTAAATATCTCAAGGCAAATGAAAATGAAAACACAACATATCAAATCTTATGGGATGTAGCAAGGGCAGTGCTAACAGGGAAATTTATTGCCCTAAATGCCTATGTCTAATAAGAAGACAGAGCAAAAATTGAGGACTTAACTGTCCACTTGGAAGAATTAGAGAAAGAACAGCAAACTAACCCCAAAGCAAGCAAAAGGAAAGAATTAATGAAGATTAGAGCAGAAATAAATGAAATTGAGAACGTGAAAACAATTGAGAAAATCAATGAAACTAGAAGTTGGTTCTATGAGAAAATCAATAAGATTGATGGACCCTTAGTGAGGTTGACAAAAAGAAGAAAAGAGAGGATGCAAATAAATAAAATCAGAAATAGAAGAGGAGACATAACCACTGACCCCACAGAAATAAAGGAAGTAATGAGAGGGTACTATAAACATTATGCTAATACACTCGACAATATAGATGAAATGGACAACTTCCTAGAAAGGCATGAACAACCAACATTGACTTGAGAAGAAATAGACAACCTCAAAAAACCAATCACAAGTAAAGAAATTGAATCAGTTGTTTAGAAGCTCCCCAAAAAGAAAAGTCCAGGACCAGATGGCTTCACATGTGAATTCTACCAAACATTCAAGAAAGAATTAGTACGAATCCTGCTTAAATTCTTCAAAAAAATTGAAAAGGAAGGAAAGCTACCTAACTCATTCTACAAAGTCAACATCAACACCATATCAAAGCCAGACAAAGATATTTCAAAAAAAGAAAACTACAGACCAATTTCTCTTATGAATATAGATGCAAAAATCCTCAACAAAATTTTTGCAAATTGAATCCATCAGCATCTTAAAAGAATTATACACCATAACCAAGTAGGATTCATCTCAAGTATGCAAGGATGGTTCAACATAAGAAAATCAATTGCTGTAATGCATCATATCAACAAACCAAAGCAGAAAAACCACATGATCATCTCAATTGATGCAGAAAAGGCATTTGACAAAATTCAACATCCTTTCCTGTTGAAAAAACTTCAAGGTATAGGAATAGAAGGGAACTTCCTCAACATAGTAAAGGGAATATATGACAAACCCACAGCTAACATCATCCTCATATCATCCTGGGAAAAAACTGAAAACTTTCCCCCTAAGATCAGGAACAAGACAAGGATGCCCACTATCACCACTGTTATTCAATGTTGTGTTGGAAGTTCTAGCCAGTGCAATTAGACAAGAAAAAGAAATACATGTTATCAAAATTGGAAAGGAAGAAGTAAAACTCTAACTGTTTGCAGATGATATGATACTATATGTCGAAAACCCCGAAAAATCCACAGCAAAACTACTAGTGCTAATAAATGAGTACAGCAAAGTGGCAGGTTACAAGACCAACACTCAAAAATCTGCAGTGTTTCTATACATTAGCAATGAACAATCTGAGGGGGAAATCATGAAAAAAAATCCATTTACAATTGCAACCATAAGAATAAAATATTTAGGAATAAATTTAACTAAAGAGACAAAAGACCTATACAGAGAAAACTATAAGAAATTGTTAAAAGAAATCACAGAGGACCTAAATAAATGGAAGGGCATACCATGTTCATGGGTTGGGAGACTAAATATAGTTAAGATGTCAATTCTACGTAAATTGATTTACAGATTCAATGCAATACCAATCAAAATCCCAACAACTTACTTTTCAGAAATAGAAAAACCAATAACCAAATTTATCTGGAAGGGCAGGGTGCCCCGAATAACTAAAAGTATCCTGAGGAAGAAAAATGAAGTTGAAGGTCTCATGCTATCTGACTTTAAGGCGTATTATGAAGCTACAGTGGTGAAAACAGCATGGTACTGGCATAAAGATACATATATTGACCAATGGAATTGAATAGAGTGTTCAGATATAGACTGTCTCATCTATGGACAATTGATCTTTGATAAGGCAGTGAAGCCAACTCACCTGGAACAGAACAGTCTCTTCAATAAATGGTGCCTAGAGAACTGGATATCCACATGCAAAAGAATGAAAGAGTATCCATATCACACAACCTATACAAAAATTAACTCAAAATAGATCAAAGACCTAAACATTAGATCTAAGACCATAAAACTGTTAGAAGAAAATGTAGGGACATATCTTATAATAGGAGGTGGTTTCCTAGACCTTATACCCAAAGCATGAGCTTTGAAGAAAGAAAGAAAGAAATGGAAACTCCTCAAAATTAAACAATTTTGTGCATCAAAGAACTTCATCAAGAAATTAAAAAGAGGGTGGGCCACGGCGGCTCAGCAGGCAAGAATGCTCGCCTGTCATGCCAGAGGACCCAGGTTAGATTCCCGGTGCCTGCTCATGTGAAAAAAAAATAAAATAAAATAAATTAAAAAGATAGCCTATACAATAGGAGACAATATTTGGAAATGATATATCAGATAAAGATCTAATATCCAGAATATATAAAGAGATTGTTCAACTCAACAACAAAAAGACAGACAACCCAATTTCAAAATGGGCAAAAGACTTGAACAGACACTTCTCAGAAGAGGAAATACAAATAGTCAAAAGGCACATGAAAATATGCTCAACTTCCCTAGCTATTAGGGAAATGCCAATGAAAACCACAATGAGATATCATCTCATACCCATCAAAATGACCATTATCAATAAAACAGAAAGGGACAAGTGCCTGAGAGGATGTGGAGAAAGAGACACACTTATCCACTGTTGGTGGAAATGTCGAATGGTACAACTGCTGTGGAAGGTAGTTTGGTGGTTCCTCAGGAAGCTAAAGTATAGAATTGCCATATAACCCAGCAATACCATTGCTAGGTATCTGCTCAGAGGACATGAGGGCAAGAACACAAATGGACATTTGCCCACCAATGTTTATAACAGCATTATTTACAGTTGCCAAGAGATGGAAACAGCCCAAATGTCCACCAACAGATGAGTGGCTAAACAAGCTGTGGGATATACATATGATGGAATATTATGCAGCTGTAAGACAGAATGAAGTTATGAAGCACGTAACTACATGATGGACCTTAAGGATATTATACTGAGTGGGATTAGCCAGAAACAAAAGGACAACTACTGTATGGTCTCAGTGATATGAACTAACATTAATGAATGAACTTGGATAATTTCAGTTAAGAACAGAGGTCATCAGGAGATGTAAATAGGTA
Organism: Myrmecophaga tridactyla; assembly: GCA_004026745.1. Lineage (NCBI taxonomy): Eukaryota > Metazoa > Chordata > Mammalia > Pilosa > Myrmecophagidae > Myrmecophaga > Myrmecophaga tridactyla. The sequence goes on from PVIY010042183.1 coordinate 20,062, forward strand.
GATATTGGGCAATTGGAACTGTAGGGATACAGATTGTGCAACGGGACTGATTGTAAAAATTCAGAAATGGATAGCACAATACTACCTAACTGTAATGTTAGAACACTGAATGAAGCTGAATGTGAGAATGATAGAGGGAGGAGGCCATTCAAATGAAATCAGAAGGAAAGATATAGGATAAAGACTGAGATGGTATAATCTAGGAATCCCTAGATGGTGTAATAATAGTGACTAAACGTGCAAATTTAAAAATGTTTTGCATGTGGAAGAACAAAGAAATGTCAATAATGCAGGGTGTTGAAAACAGATGGTAATTAATATTTTGAAACTTTAACTTATCTGTGAGACTAAAGCAAAAAATGTTTATTTGGTACAAAATTTATATTTTGACTAGTGCATTTCCTATTATAATTTATGTGGGCAGCTTAATGGAACACCATAATTACATGGAACCTTGAGTAGGGCATGAGATTTCGTAGGTTTGTCCAGAGTGATGCCTCAATAATTCCTAGAAGGATTTGAACAGTGAGGAAAAATGTTATCTGCAAAGTACCCTTGGGGGAATGGTAAGAAAGGGGGAAAATTCACCTTCCCCAAGTGGAAAATTCTTGACATTCTCACAAGCAGTGGGGACAACCAAAGCATTGCACCCCCAATCTTGGAGTTTGTCCATATGAAACTTCACCCCACAAAGGATAGGCTAAGCCTACTTAAAATTAGGCCTAAGAGTCACCCCAAGAGAACCTCTTCTGTTGCTCAGATGTGGCCTGTCTCCCTCAGCCAACATGATAAGCAAACTCACTGCCGTCCCCCTCTCTATGTGGGACATGATCCCCAGGGGTGTGGACCTTCCTGGCAATGTGGGACAGCAATCCTAGAATGAGCTGGGACTAGCACCAAGGGATTAAGAAAACCTTCTCAACCAAAAGGGGTAAGAGAGAAATGTGATGAAATAAAGTGTCAAGGGCTGAGAAATTCCAGAGTCAAGAGGTTATCCTGTCCCCGATGAATCCCAGAATGATTTGATCAG
>PVIY010042184.1:0-21138 GCA_004026745.1 Myrmecophaga tridactyla
TGATGTTAATTCTCAGCTCATTCTAGGGTTTTTTTCCATCCCTTGATGCTGAATCTCAGCTCATTCCAGGTTCTCTGTCCCATGTTGCCAGGAAGGTACACATCCCTGGGAGTCATGTCCCACGCAGAGAGGGGAAGGGTGGTGAGACTGCTCATCATGTTGGCTGGAGAGAGAGGCCACATCTGAGTAACAAAAGAGGTAGGGCTGGTCTCTTGTTGACAAATTCCATCAACTTTTGTTTGCCTGTGAAAACTGTAATCTGTCCCTCAGTTTTGAAGGACAACTTGACTGGGTTCAGAATTCTTGGCTAGGAGTCTTTCTCTTTCAGAATTTTAAATACATCATACCACTACCTCCTTGCATCCATAGTGCAGTTAAGTAGTCCTAACTCAGTCTTATGTGGTTTCCCTTGTATGTAGTAGATTGTTTTTCTCTTGCCACTTTCTGGACTTTCTGCTTCTCTTCAACATTTGACAGACTGATTAGTATGTGTCTTGGGGAAAGCCTACTTAGATTTTTTCCATTTGGAGTTTGTTGCACTTCTTTGATTTGCATATTTATATCCTTTTTCAGTGTTTGATGTTTTCCTCATTATATCCTCCACTAATCTTCCTAGCCCTTTACTCTTCTCCTTCTGGGACACTGATGATTCTTATATTTGCGCACTTTGTTTTGTCCATTATTTCCCTGAGATCCAATTCAAATTTTTCCATCTTTTTTGCCATTTGCTCTTTTGTGTGTTCAAAATCAGGTGCCCTGTCCTCTAGTTCACTTATTCTTTCTTCTGCCTCTTCAAATTTGCTGTTGTGTGTCTCTAGTACATTTTTTTCTAGTACATTTTTATTTGGTTTACTGCATCTTTAATTTCTGTGATATTTGCTGTTTTATTTTAAATTTGAAATTCTTTCAAATTTCTCTTAATGCTCTTCTAGTTTCTTTTTATTTCCTTTATGTAATTAGCCATCCCATTGATTTTATTTAGTATAGTTATATTAGTATCTTTGATTAGTTTTCCAAAGACTGTGTCTCATCTGGTGTTTTAATTTGGTCATTATGCTGAACTATATCATCTGTCTGCATCATGATATTCTTAGTGATCTTCTGTTGCCTTCGAGGCATGTAAATATCTTGATAGGGCTACTTTGGATGTTGATTTCCATCAGTAGACTAAAGCTTTGTATTTGCCAGATGGATATGGAACAGGATGCAGGCACAACAGTGCAGTGACAGGTTGCAGCACAGTTATAGGCACAGGTCAGAGATACTATGCTGGTGCCAGTGAGCCTGGGGTGTAGGGCACAGGGTTGTGGATGTGTGGTGTGGGATCCTTGGGGTCAGAGTGTAGCTTAGGCTGGCCTTGGAGCACAGGAGCAGTGTGCCATGTGGCCACAGGTAAGGCGAAGCAGGTGGCTGCGTGGATGCATGGGGCCTGGTGCATAGGCAGGAATGTGGGTGGGTGCATGGAGCATGGGGGTCATTGGTATCGGCGTGGAGTAAGTGACACAGAAATTGGGGCACAGGGAGGGCAGGGTGCAGGTGTGTCCTGCATAGGTGGAGGGGTTCAGAGAGCCCAGGATGCGAGGTGCAAGTGTGTAGGGGCAGGGCACAGGTTGTGGGGGTTGTGGAATCTGGGTTAGGGGCGGGTGATGTCGGGTTGGTGGTGTCCTCGCTCAGTGTGTAGGTGTGGGGGAGAGGGTTTGGGGCAGGGGTGCACAGGTGTGCAGGGAGGGCTAGGTAGCACAGACACACATGTGAGTACCTGCCAGGTGTGGGAGCAGGCCAGGGGGTAGGACAAGGGTGCGCATGTTTGTGGGCAAGGGATTGGGGTGCAAGGGTCAAGAGGTCAGTGCACAGATGTATGTGTGCCCAGCAGGGAGGATGTGGCTGTGAGTGTGCACGGGTCTATGGGGTGGGGCTCTGGTATGCGTGCATCTAGTGGGCAGAGCCCTGGAGTGTGCATGTGCAGAGCTCAGGGGCAGCAGGCTGGGGTTGCATCTGCTTGGGCTGGGGATGGGTGTGGCCTGATGTGCAGGTCAACACTTGCCCAGAGCTGGGGGGTGTGGCTTGGGTGCCCACCACCGGTGTGCATCTGGGAGGTCCTTATACTGATGTACACATGCACACAGCTCAGGGTATGCAACATTATGTGCTGGGGGTAGGTGTGGCCCAGGTATAAAGGTGAGAGCCTTCAGCCCGGATGCGTGGATGACAACTTGCAGGGGGCAGGGAGGGGGGAGGTGGTGGTCGAGGGTCTGGGTGCAGGTACATGGGTCTCAGGGTGAGACTGCACTTGCACAGGAGAGGTGTGTCAGGCTGGGGCAGGTGTGTGTGCTTGGGGCCAGGGGTGTGGGGCAGGGACCCGTGGGGTTGGGGACTCAGGGCAGGAGCACTTGGAGTGTGGTGGGGGGGAGGGTAACAAGGTTCAGGTGAGTGGGATGTGTGGGGAGTAGTGGGCCGTGGGGCAGGAATGGGGCATGTGAGGGTAACACATTCCAGGAATGCAGCTTGCTCACTTCCTTGTCCACGTCTTCCTGTCCCTGCAGTCCTGATGGCTCCAGGCCTCCATTTGGAAATGGAAGTGCAAGGCTGTTTGCACTAGTTGGACGGTCTCTGGTACTCTGTGTCTCAATTCTTCAGCTTTTGCATACAGGGCTTCTCTATGTGGTGTAGAAGATCCACCCAGGTCACTTACACCCTGGGAATCATTGTCCCAGTCACCTTCTCTCATTTCTTTTTTAATGTAGGCATTTAAGGCTATAATTTCCCCTTTTAGAACTGCTTTCACTGCAAGTGAAGATATACAATAGGCAACTGGATTAAAAGGTCTGGGCTTAAAACAAAGATTTAGGAATCATTGCATTAGGATTACACAAGAGTGAGAACTGGCCTAGTAACTGACAGCAGCAAGAATAGAAGTCTGAGGTATAATATTTAAGGAATAAATTAAGAGGCTGTAAAGGAGGGTTCTAGGAGGGGATCAAATATAAGGAACCAAGGGAATAAAGGATTTTAAAGTAGTAGTTGCCAATACTGTGAAGTGCAGCAAAAAAAAAAAAAAAACCAATAAGAAATGGCAAGTGAACTAATCTGTGCATTTAGAATTAGGGTTTTAAACTTCACAGGAAGAGATTAAGAACTACAAGATCAGAAGCCAAGTTTTAGTTAAGGAACAAGTAGGAAGTGACAAAGTGAGGGCAGGAATATTTTTTCAAAAAGTTTGGCAGTTAGGAAAAAAAACAGCATGAGAAAAGAGTTAGAGAAGTGTACAAACAATTAGCATCTGAAACCAGCTACCATATCGTCAGAGTACAACAAATGTCCTTAAATTTTTATATATGGTGGTCACTTCATAGTGCTTTGAGTCTCCAAGAGGATTGACTTAATTATTGGTTTAATGTCTGTCTTTTCCTGCCCTATTCAAAGAGAATGAGGGGGGAAAGGAAAATGGAATACAAATTATTAAATTTAGCTCTGTGATTATTCATTTGAAATATACTGGATATATATTCATACATTCATTCAACAAATATTGGATACCCACTATGTGCTTGGCACTGAAGGAGATGTTAGGGACACAGAGAAGAAAACATATACAGCAGTGTAAAGTGACATTTCCTAAACCTTCATATAAATAATCCCTACATTATTAAAATGAATACCTCAATATGCTACATCTGCTAATACACATATAAAGAAGGTGTATGATTTAGAGGTATACAGTTTATTTTTCCTTACAATTACCACATAGCATGAATTTCTAAACCTCTTCAAGTATTTTTATCACTGAAGAACTTCCATTAAAGAAAACCTTCCCTTCAGTTTTAGGGAAGCAAAAGAAAGTTCATGGATAAAAACAAAAAATTCCTATGACTATACAAATCAAGCACAAAAAGAGCAACAAAATTCAAAAAGAACTTTAGAATGGAATTCAAAATGATCCCTTATTGTAAGGCATACAGTAATATAATTTCACATCTGTTTTTCTTTATGTTTGGGTTTTTTTTTGGTGTTTTGTTCTTTTGAGAAAATCATTTTTTTTAAACTATTCAGAATTATACATTGAAGTATTTAGGACTAAAGGCACATGATGCCTGTGACTAACTTTCAAATAATTGATGATAAAATAGTATCTGAGTGCATATGTACAAAGAGAACACAAAAGATAAAGCAAATATGAAAAATTGGTGATCTGGGTAAAGGAGTTCTTCGTAAATTCTTACAACTTTTATGTAAGTTTGAAATTTCATGAAAATAAAAAGTTCCCCCAAATTGTATTCAGTATTAGAGAAAGTATTATAAGAATAAATATATAAATATATTCAATTTTTCATAATGCTTAGGAATTCCCTATGTCTTTGAATTGTCATTGTACCTGTCTACATATCAAAACAATCGAAATAACAATATAATACTAGAAATGATTTGTTTCATACCAGTGCATTTAGGTTGCAAGATCAGATACAGGATTCCAAGTTAAATATGAATTTCAGACAAATAACAAATACACTTTAATATAATCATGTCCCAAATATTGCATAAACCACACTTACACTAAAAACTATTCATTTTTAACCAGGCATTCTGTATTTTATTTGCTAAATCTGACAAGCCCAAGTGTACGAAAAATTTAGGCTGTTTATGATGAGTCATTCATGAGCTTCCTTAGAATATTCCTATGAAACACTTGTCCCATGGTCCTTAATTTTGTTTATATTGCATTTCCTTTCATAAAACTCTGTTTTAAAAGACAAAATGTCATTCACTTAGTTTTACCATCTATTAATTGTGTAATCCTAATTTATTCAATATTAAACTTTAATATTTATACCACAGTATCAAAGTATTACTTTTCTTCACAGTAATATTATACATAGACTTAACACAATTAGAAAAAAAGTTTACTTAAAACAATATAGTTTTCCTCTTACAAAAGCAGCTTTTTATAAAAGGTTTGGTTTAAGACTGTCATTGATATTATGCTTTGAATGAAATTACACTTACGTCCAGAAACAGGCACATTTTCTCTATCTCTTTTTTTTCAATGAATATTTTGCAGCAAGTTCCTGAAGTTTTCTAATTCTTTCACACTTGGAAAAATTCTTCCAAATGCATTAAATAATGATGCTACTTCTTGTCTGGTTGGAAGGAATTCATAACTGGGCCCACTTTCTGGCAAGGTTGCTATCAATTTCTCAGAAAACAAGATCTTCAGAACAGTGCCTGAACTCTGAGTTTGAAGCTTTCCCCATAGTCGACATTTAAAAACAACACAATCCATGAGTTTTGAAATATTTCTATAGTGCAATCAAAATTCCTCCTTCAATTTGTTTGCTTCTTTTCTATCCCCAGCAAAAAAAAATGAATTTTCATCAAAATGCAAAGGAAATTATTTGATTTCATAAAGTATTTCCAGAAGTAACATTTCATTTTCTGCATCCTGAACTTTATTTCGAGTGAAGAGCTAAAAATCTGAACACTCAAAAAATGGCAGCACTTCAGATAAAGCCCTTTTTTCTACTAAGTATAGAAAATACAAGTTCTTAAGACTTCTTGGATCTTTCTCTTTTGTTAAAATTCCATCCAATCGCTGTTGGAATGCTGTAACACTGTGTCCCCATTTCTTTTCCAACCAGTTATCTTGTAAAAGATATCTTGCACTCAAATGCACATTAATGCTTGCATGTAGGCCTGAGATAAGTGTGTAGAATGCTCATTTTTTCTACAGAGACCTTCTAGCCAACTGTAAAAAGTATTCTCTTCACTTTTCCCTCGACCAGAAGCCAATGGATTTAAAGGTCTTTTAATTGTCTGTGACTTGAAACAGTTTTCTTCATAGATGACATTCCATACTGTCCAAGTATCTGGTCCCTTATAACCCGTGCAGTGCTCTGGATTAAAGAGCAAATCTACATGTTAAGCATGAGGGGACTGTGTGTCATCAGCTTCACAGAAGTTGTTTGATGAATAATCATGCTTAGTCCACTGAAGAACAGCATTCTACATTTCCTCACTCAGAGATTCATCCATGACTCCAAGCCATTCTTCCATGAGATTATTGGCTTCTTCAGAATACTTGTAGCTCACAGATTTAATATCATCAGGAACCTCAACAGATTGACAACATTTGGCAACACAGTCCCTTCTTCCACACTGGTTGATATCATTCCAGAAAGGACATGACCTCTTTAGATTTACCTTGTAATATCTAAAGTAGTCACTTTCAAGAAATTTTTGTAGTCTTTGTTAAAGCTTGTAGTTATTAAATCTATCAATGATTTCAACATCACAGGTGCAATCATCCAAGTAACTACTGACTTGGCAGAAGCACCTCTGCACCACTGTTTCTGGGGACTGCTGCCCACTGTGGCCCAAGCCCACCAGCCACATGGCACCCAGGAGGCTAATCAGGAAGCTCCAACAGCAGCCCACGGTCACCCTTGCTGCTCACTGCATCATACCTAGGAGCCTTCAGCACTCAGGTACAGGCCGTGCACTGGGAGATGAAGCCGGCGAGGGCTGGCCCCCAGTGGCACCCCACCTCTGGGCCACCTCCCAGTCTCACCCTCAGCTCCCCTGCCTCTCAGTAGCCATGGAGCCTGAGGACATGCTGCGGTGCCCCCGCCCACCCCCGGGCTGCTGATGGACTTTCTTCCCTGCATGCGAGGATGACACACCTCATTTCCATAGTTTCTGATGAGAAATCAGAACTTAGTCTTGCCGTGGATCCTTTCTATGTGAGTAAATGCTTTCTCTTGCTGCTTTCAGAATTTTCTCTTCATGTTTAGCGTTTGGCATTCTGATTAATAAGTATCTTGGAGTAGATCTATTGGGATTTATTCTGTTGCAGTTCTTGGACATATATATTTATGTCTTTCATAAGAGTTGGGAAATTTTTGGCCATTTCTGCTCCTTTTCCCTTGTCTTCTCCTTCTGGGACACCCATGATGCATATGTTTGTGCACTTCTTACTGCCCCTCAAATGCCTAAGGAACTGCTTAATTTTTTGTATTGTATTCTTTATTGCTATTGTATACCTCCAGTATATTTTTAATCTCTCTTGTTGTGCCTTTCATCCCCATGATTTTTGTTATTTTTCTATTTATACTTTCAAATTCTTCTTTATGCTTACACAATGTCTTCCTAATATCCTTTATCTCTATAGCCAAATTTTCCTTCATCTCCTTGAATTGATTTAGGAGATTTGTTTGAACTTCTTTGATAAGCTGTTTCAAATTATTTGTCTCCTCGGAAGTTTTAATTTGTTCACTTGCCTGGGCCATATTTTCCTGTTTCTTCGTATGGAATACCTCCTTGCTTTTTCTGGTTTCTTGTATGGCTTTTTGTGGAGTCCTTCTGCAGTCTCTACCATCCTCCAGAATTTTAAGGAAATGGGATTTGTCCTTCTATTCACTGAATCTCTGGCAAGTTTTTTTTTTTCAGGGGGGTGGGTGCATGGTCCAGGCATCGAACCCAGGTCTCCCTCATGGAAGGCAAGCATTCTACCACTGAATCACCTATGTACCCTCTGGTAAATTTTTTTCAGGGGATGTCTTATGTCATCATGTTGATACTGTTACCCTCCAATCTCTTGTTTTTGCTGACATATCTCCTACTTCTGTAGTCTGATCTCCCTCTGCCTCCCTCTTATAAGGACAACTGTGATTACATTTAAGGTCCACCCAGATAATCTAGTGTAATTCTTCCCATATCGGGATCCTTAACTTAATCATAAATGTAAAGTCCCCTTTGCCATATAAGGTAATATTCACTGGTTCTAGAGTTCCAGAGATGAGGGCCTGGATATATTTGTGGGCCATTATTCAGCCTCTCACAATGATAGTTCAGAAACTGTGCGTGACCTTTTTTCAAATAACAGTGCAGTAATTTGTTTAATGTGAAAAGCCCGTCACTAAGTTTAATATATAAATTGAGTAAAATATAAAATAACTACTAATTAAAAGTATTAGATTAAGAAATGGATTTTTGTTTTCTATTACCAACTAGTTAATTACAAGACAAAGTATAAACCTAAAAACAAGTTCTCCAGCTATTACTCCACATGAAATTAGTATGTATTCAAAATGGAAACAAAGAAAGTAACATATTAGTTAAGTACATACTTTAAATGAAGATAAAATATTGCCTGACTGAAAAAAAAAAAGGGCAGGTCACGGTGGCTCAGCAGGCAGAGCTTTCGCCTGCCATGCCAGAGATCCAGGTTCGATTCTCGGTGCCTGCCCATGCAAAAAAAAAAAAAAAAAAAGAAGAAGAAATACATATATATATTTATATTGCTTGATAACAATCATGCCTTATACACCAAAGGGTACATAAAGCACCTAAAATTAACAAGCCTGTCTAGGATATATAGGGTTGGAAACTTGGATTCCAGAAACTCTAAATTCTTTCTCAAATCCAGGTAATAAAAGTAATACAAGATCAAAAAGAAACCAATGGAAAGAAACCAGCCTGTACTGAATAATGCTTTGATTCTAGCAGGCTAGTCAATCTCCTTACCTAGGCTGGAATAAATGTGGCTGAGGATACGAGCTGGTTGCACTCTGATGGGATGCACCTCAGCAATGGTCTCCACATCAATTCCATTGTCCTTCAAAACGGCTTTGATTTCTTCTGTCTCAGCTAAAATGGAGACTATTGGAACAAAGAAAACTAGGTCAACAGAAAATTTTCAATAAGAAGCTAAAAGGTTTTTCTAAACCACATCATTTATTTTGAAGGGAGGAAAAAGAAAAGGGGAGGAAATAAATAATTATGGAGGCACCTTAATGAAATGGTTATCATGCTAGGTATTCAACAGTATTATCTAAATGGAAAGGGAAAACAATGTCATGGCTAGAGTATTAGATTCTAGTTTTTTAATAAGTACCTATATGCTCCTGGAGAATGCTATATTCAACCAGAATCTGGGATTCCCGTTGTAAACACATAAAACCTATCATGAATTTTTTTTTACAGCTCTAGTAAAAATTGATCCCCCAGGGCCAGAACATGAAGACAATATAGAACATCAAAATGACAGAATTGCCCTATAACTAGAGAATGGTAGAGTGCAGGTTGAATTGGGAATAATAGAGTCATCAAGTTACAGGAGGTCCTACCGTTGAAATTGTGTGGGGTTGAGGGTTGGTAACACCTCTCTAGACTCAGAGCCTACTGAGCCAGGATAACTCCCTTTTTTTCCTTTTACTCTCATACAACTGAAGTGGTAAGCCTATCTATAACTGAGGAGGCCAGGCCAGCTCCTTGACTCTTTTCACTCTTTTTCTGTGTGGCTGGGGTTCAACTCAGGCCTCAGCTGGCTTGACACGAAGCACCAGTAGCAAATATGCTCTCTACTCTTACTCCTTTAGTGTTCCTCTGGGGTGTTGGATTGAGTTTGTAGAAAAAAAGAAATCATCAATTCGATCATTCCTTACCAGAGTTTTCTATGTTGAGATGTTGGGGCAAGAGCCTAGTTAACAAAGTGCTACTTTAAGTTACGTTGCCATTATCCTTTGTGCATTTTTCTATCTTGGGAATCTGATGGTGATGGGTTATTGAGGTCTGGGGCAGGATATGCAGGACATGGGAATTAAAGAGTCCCCTGGACATAAGACCATCTTGATTACACCTAACTGAAAACATGAAAATGAAAGACATTCTCCAGGGAAAAGTATAGGAGGAAAATGATAGTGAGCTAAGAACAGTCCAGGCCAGGAAAATACAATTGGTAATCCAGCCATTCAATCAATAAACAATTTCTAAGCACCAAAATGGATTAGGTACTCTGCAAGGCTGTGGTGATATAGATGAGTAAGTTAGTCTTTTCCTCAAGAGGCTCACAGTGTAGTAGATGTGTTACACAGAAAAAGTATTATAAAATAAATTGCTAGGTAAACAGAGACATGCACAAAATATTATGAGACCATCCAGGAGTGACACCTGTCTAGTTTGGGATTGGGGGAGGAGTGATTTCAGAAAAGACTTCCTGAAAAAGTTGACAAGTAAGCTGAGTTTGAAAGGATGAATAACAGTTATTCAGGAGAAAGAAGTGGATAGGAATGGGAAAGCCATTCCAAGTAGAGGTTCCGACCTGAGCATAAAGCATGGAGATGAGAAAGAGTATAGTTTGGGGAAATGGAAACCTCATATATCTCAATACTGATGTAGCATGAAATATCTTACACAGTGGCAAAAAATGAATCAGAAAGGTAGATGGGGGCTAGATGATCATGCAGGGCATTCTATTTCACTTTAAGGATCTTGTGTTTTATTGTTCAACATTTACTTCTAAACTGTGTTCTACTGAGCACTGGAATCCTGCAGGGGTCACTGCAGGTGATAGTGGATCAGAGTGGCCTGAAGGAGGGGCAAGTGAACAGCACTCTGGGGCTCCTGAAGCACTTCAACCCCAGTATGGTTGCTTTTTTTTTTTTTTTCATGAGCAGGCACCAGGAATTGAACCCAGGTCTTCGGCATGGCAAGCGAGAACTCTGACTGCTGATCCATCGTGACCTGCCCTCGTTGCTTTTTGTTTATGTTTTACAGAGTTATTTTAAAACTGTTTATTTAGGACCTCTGATGAGCTAGGCACTGCCAAATACTGGGGATAAAAGACAGACATGCTCCCCACCTAGAAAAAATAACACTGATATTGAGGCCTGCTTGAGGGCTGAATAGGGTTTAACTTGTACAGGTCATAGTAAGGTAAGTGAGACATTTTCCAGACAGAAGGAAAACATGTGAAAAGGCTCAAGGGCAAGAGAGAACAAGACAGATCTAGGAATTATAAAATATTCTCTTAGCAGTAACATGGAGGGTGAAGAGACAGTGAAAGAAATGAAGTTAAAGGGGAACCAGGGGCCATTATGGTAAAGAAACCTATAAACCATGTTAAGGAGGCTGGCAATGGGAAACCCCTGCAGAGCTGTAATCAAGGGTTTAACATGTCCATATCTGCATCTAGAAAAGAACATACTCAGGCTGCTATTTAAAGAATAGAACATAGTGGGCCTAGACTGATGGCAGGGAGACCAGTTAAAAAGTTATTACAGTAATCCAAGGGAAAGATGCTGTTTACTTGGATTAGGATGATTACATTGGTACCAGAAAGAACCAGATGGGTTCTAGATATATTTAGGAGATAAAGAAGCCAAGTCTTGTTAACTGATTGAATGTAGGGGGCGAGAGAGGGTGAGATATTGAGAATGATCCCCAGGGTGTTCATTTGTGCAATTGGGAGGACAGTGGTGCTATTAAATGATATAGGCACAAAGAAAAGTAGTATCGGTAATGTAGTATTAGGAGGAAATAGCTGGTGAATTTTTACACATGTTGAGTTAAAAGTGCACGTAGGACATCCAAGTGGGGCTGTCAAAAAGGAAGTTGATACAGATTCAGGATTCATAGGAAGAGATAAAATGGGTCTTGGAAATACAGAGAGAAGACCTTTAACATGACTTTGAGAAACCTCAGCATATAAGGACTGGGTAGATTAAGAAAAGCCTGTGGGTGGGGTGGGTTCTTATTTTTTGGCTTATATTTTCTCTGTGGTATAGGAGGTGAGGTCATCTTCTGAGAATGAGGGGAGAATTGAGGAGATAGGAAAAGGGAAGAGCTTGGTATAGAAGGCTGAGACACAGGAAAAAATAATTAGAGTGGGAAAAGCAGTGGGCTGAGGGTAGAATTCTCAGGAACACCAACTTCAAAGAGAAGACAAGAAAACAAGAAGGAAAAATTACTAGCAGCTTCAAATGAAACAGAAAGATCCATGAAGATATACACTGAAAAATAACTATGGAGTTTGGCAGTACAAAGGTCACTGGTCATGTAAGCAAGAACGTTTTCAAAACAGTAATGAAGGCACTGTACTGTAAAGTACCGTAGAATGAATGAATATAAAGAAATGGACTATTGGATTTGAAAGGAAGGAGATATATAGGATAACTAGAGATGAACGGTCAGTGAACTGAAACATTGAACCAATACAGAGGATAAGTTTGAAGAAAACAGGAAAGAGTAAAGGAAAGAGTAAATTCCTGGAGAAGGCTGGAGAAGTGGATAGGATCAAGCATCAGAAGAAGGAGGTGGCCTTGGATAGGAGGAGAAACACCAGTTTTCTGAGACTGGAGAAAAGGAGGCAAGGATGTGTGAATATATAGCTAAGACTGTAGTAGGTGGCGGTGGGGTGGTGGTGGTGGTGGTGCTGTTGAGAAGCTAGCAAAGATCAGAATAATAAGATCATCAGGCATGAAGTACCAGGTCAAGAATGAGGCTGAGAACAAGGTGGGGAGGCAGTTGAAAAGAGAGGTTTGCAATGGTGGTTGAGAAGAATGAAAACACAAACTAATGATAAGAAGAAGGACTGACAGGAGGCACTATAGGCCTACTTGAGTTAGAGACCAGAGATTTGAAATGGCACCATACAGGCATTTGTGTGTTTTTTTTCCCTGCTGGCTTTGGGTAGTCCAGGTATAGGATCAGAAAGGACAGATTTTAGGATTAATCTGGGGCTATGGTTTTTCTAGTGAGTATAGTAGAAGCATGGTGTACAGGTAATCAAAATATTTAGATGATCAACCATGAGGTACTAAAGGGCAGACAAGGAGAAAATCAAGTATAATGGGAGGAAAAGAAAGCTGAAATGATATGTGGTAATGACCAGAGAGTGGGATATTGGAATTTTTTGAAATTTAAGATATCTGAGGTGGAGGAATTCTAAGATTTGGTTCCTGGAGAGGGTGGCTAAATCAAAGGTTGAGGGAAAGTTCACTAGAGTTATGGATATCCAAGATTTTCAAAGTTAAGATGTGAGATAGTACTTAAACAGATGCAAAAATCTCCTGGCAGGAGTTGGGGAAGAAGAGGATGGTTATGAGCCAAATCTGAAACTCTTCAGTGAATGACACAGAACAACCAGCAGGTCAGTATAGTCAGAAGGCATAAAACTCAAAAGAGCAGAACCTTTCTCATGAGGGGGAAGAGTAATGGTCTTTTATATATTTGCTATACATACTGCTCAGCAAACACTGCATTCATGATCACCAAGTATAAACCCATTTAGAAAACATGTAGGATTATTTTCCAAACCGAGCCAACTCCAAAGTCAAGTGACTGGAGATATTTCAAAGGAGACTTACAGCAAGATTTACTGTACCCACATCCTTGGATACTGGTGTTGAGAGTCAAAAATCACCTTAAGCTTTCTAGCCTAGGAGATTTGGATAATGGGGACATCAATGAGAGAGATCAAGATGGAAAGAAGATCTGCTTTCCTTGGCAGAGGTAAAAGGATGGGATGGAGACAAAAGAGGACAGTTTTGAGTTTGAAGTATAAGTGACAGAGATGTTTTATAGGTCTTGGGAACTGGAATTATTATAACATTAACAGAGCTCAGTGTATGGTCTTACATAGAGTAGAAGCCCCCAAGTTTAAGTTGATTGTTGAGAGTAAAAAAAAAGTTTTGGAGTACTCTGCAAATAGATAATAGTTGAAGGCAAATACGTAATAGTTGAAGCCATGGAAGCAAATTTATTCTGAGGGAGTAAATACAAAAGGCAAGAGTAAAACACCAAGTAAAGAACCATTAGGAGGTTAGGAGAAGAAAGGAGTGCTAGCAGAAAAAGCAGAGAAGGGAAAGTCAACGAGAAATTAGAGAAAACAAGGAAGCTACAGTGACATGAAAATGAAAAGAGTTTCCAGAAAGAAGGAATGGTTAAGAGTGTCAAATTATATATTGGAATCTTCTGATATTATATCACATCATTCACTGAGTAAGTATTCATGATTAATAGCAATTTTGAAATCAAACCAAAAGAGTTCAATATGTACTTTTTTAAGCCTTACAAAATATAAGATAAAGTTGTAATTTACTGGCCCAAAGATCTCTGGCCCTAACCTGACCTTTAACATAAAGTTTTTGCTGCTAGGAATACGAATACATACCTTGAACTACAACATCTGGTTTTGGTACAGTAGAAAATCTACGATTCAGAGGATCAATTTCTCCAGGAGCTAAAAATCCCTAGAGAAAAATCATGAAAGACAGATTAAGTCTCAAAAAAACACTAACATTTGAGAGGAAACAACATTCCCAGTGCCCATAACATAACATTATAACATGCAAGAGGGTAGATATATTTTGGAAATAAATGTCTTCACTGTGAAAATGTTTGAACTTCTGGAATTCATGTCCAAAATAATTTGGATTTGGAGTTAATTTCTAATGGCTGCCAGAAATCTTCCTTTTGAAACAATAGGATATAAATTATAAACAGTTTTCAGGTTACACATTCCATCTTCTCTGTATGTACATATGATTTAGATGATCAGTCCACAATCCTTATTATCAAGAATTTAAGTCATTAGTCCTGCCATTTTCTCATTTACTCACATATCTGCTATGCTTCCTGCTCAGCAGAAACCTTTTGACTTAAATCGAATTTCTGTCCTTTATGAAATGGGCTGAGCTTATCCATTTTCCCCTTAAGTATGCCACTCATTTCCTCCTTTTTTCTTTGTATTTAATTTATTCTAATTGAACAAGAAAGTCACTGGGTAAGGATTATTTTAAACAAATCATTTTGCCATTATTGCTAAATTCATAGTAATGTCAACTAAAGATAATCAAACAGCTGTGGCCACAGGAAAAAAAACATTAAAAAACCAAAAAAAGATGCAGAAAATAAATGGGACTAAGAAATCCCACGTTAGACCCTTTAAGGAGCCTGGGCAATATGTTATTCAAAATAACCTACAGTAAATCTGGAAAACTTTTGAGAACGGAATCCCTTTTGTGAAATAAAAATAAAGAAGCTAGACATAGAGCCAGAAATTTCCAAGTGCCTCATTAAGGGATGTTTCAACAGAATTTGATATAAGCAGCATTTAAAGAGCCCCATTATAAATGAACAAACAAACGAACAACCATGATGCTCCCAAGCACTTATCATTGTGTCTAAAATTATCTTATCAGTTTGTTCAATTAAAGAATGAAACATTTTGTTGCTGGGAAATTAGTACTGAATTCATTGTGATTAACACTGAAACACAACTACACTCATCAGTAACCAGGCAAGTCTATAAGTTGAGTTTTGAAAGGGAAAGAGCCAAGGACTGCTCTCTGGGCAGCTCTAAGTATAGTGCCAAAGTAGAGAGCAGTATGTACAGTATGGGCAGTATCAGCGACATGGTTGTCAGGATATAAGAAAGTTTAGTCAGGTATTTGCCAGGGTCCTCATGCTAAGGCAAAGTAGCAAAGGACATATCATTTAGATTTAATGTGCTACTCACAAATCTGATTTTTTTCAATTAAACAACTTATTTTAAATAAAATACACCATTCTGTTAACATGAGACGAACAACATAAACCTTTTAGACATTAGGTAGTATAGTTAGAGAGGTATGTCTGATTTAGTAAAATGTGTATTAATGAAAAATAGATTTTAATCTATACTTTCATAGTGAATAATCATGAATCTGGATTCATTGCACTTCAGAAGACTATCATTTAAGCAAGATTAACCTAGAGGAAACAAAAAAACTCCCAAACTCAGGAAAAACCTCAATTTTAAAATTTGTAAATTTTTCACAGTTTGGGAAAAATACTTGGTTCCATATTAGTTGGCTTATTTAACTAAACTTTTAAATTTGTTTCTTGATTCTCTTACATATAAAATTATATAAAGAGACAAAATGTGAAAAGGTTTGCATAAGGAATCTTTATAGTAAAAGTTAGTATTTTATATAATTTCTTAGATTGCTTTCTTTTTAACTTGCACCTTATAAAGTATATTCAATGTCAAGTTTTCTATATCTCTAACATTTCTTTGTTATATGCATTGCATTTCTCTTTTATATATTAATTATACAAGTAATACATGCTGATGGTAAAAATTTTTTACAATTTGTAAGTAAAACAGACAGATATAGTTTGCTTTTACCCCTAATTACTCTCTCCTCTCCAAAGGTAGTCAGTTTACGATTTTAGTAAATGTTTTTCTCTAAAAAGTTATGTGCATTTTTTTGCATATTCGTCATCATGATCATTTCTCAGAACATTTGCATCAATTCAGAAAAAGAAATAAAAAGACAATGGAAAAAAGTTCATACATACGATACCCCTTACCCCCCCTTTCATTGATCACTAGCATTTCAATCTAAATTTATTTTAACATTTGTTCCCCCTAATATTTATTTTTATTCTATATGTTTTTCTCGTCTGTTGATAAGGTAGATAAAAGGAGCATCAGACACAAGGTTTTCACAATCACACAGTCACATTGTAAAAGCTATATCATTATTCAATCATCATCAAGAAACATGGCTACTGGAACACAGCTCTACATTTTCAGGCAGTTCCCTCCAGCCTCTCCATTACATCTTGACTAACACGGTGATATCTATTTAATCCTGTAACCTCCAGGATAACCTCTCAACTCTGTTTGGAATCTCTCAGCCATTG
Organism: Myrmecophaga tridactyla; assembly: GCA_004026745.1. NCBI lineage: Eukaryota > Metazoa > Chordata > Mammalia > Pilosa > Myrmecophagidae > Myrmecophaga > Myrmecophaga tridactyla. Next base: position 16,465 of record PVIY010042184.1, read on the forward strand.
ACAGTTTGTCTCATTTCACTCTTCCCCCTTCTGGTCGAGAAGGTTTTCTCAATCCCTTGATGCTGAGTCTCAGCTCATTCTAGGATTTCTGTCCCACAGAATGCAAAAAAAGTTATATGCATTTTGAACAAAGATATGTGGAAAAAATTGTAAATTTTTTTAGTCATTCATTATATTTTCATGCCTAATTTTCATTAACACAAAAACATATTTATGTACTAGATTTTATTTGTCTCAATTATTTTTCTGTAAATATATATAACTTTTCAAGTAAGTAGTCACTTCCCCAACTTTTATGTCATTCTAAAAAAACCAGCAACTTTCTTATGACAATGAATATTGCATTTTGTGCCAAACAACCTTTTAATTTCAGTGTCTGGAACAGAAAATGGTGGGCCTGCATGTTTAGCTGGATTATAAGAAACAACAGACATAAGATAGTGAACACCTTTTCTTGTCAGGGACAAAATTGTATCAGCATAGCATTCTCGATCAGTTGAATTAACAGCAATTAATGTTCCTCTCTCCCAAATCCTGTCAAATTTGCTAATATTTACTCTGGAAAGATAAAAAATGTTGCAAAAGTACAATGCCTCCAGGAATTTCAGCATTTGGTTCTTCTGAGTAAGAAAGATTCAGTTCTGTAAAAAATACTTGAATCCCAAGTTCACTGACCTCCACACTAACTGCACTGTGTTCCTGGTCTGCAAACCATCTGATCTCAACTGCTCTTCCACAAAGAGGAATAAATATCCTGAGTTCACTCTTGCCATTAAGAAAAGTGTCCAAAAAATGCTTTAATAGCTGATGTCCTTGTTCCTGAAGTAATGCTTGTGACTCACCCAATTGTCTTGCCATTCTTCCAGAGTTAGTACTTGGTTTTTCTCTACCTCATTATTGGGTTTTTCTTTAATTTCAGGTAAAGTTCTGGTATCAATCATAGTTTTGTAGATATCTTTATCTCACAAGCAGATATCTGCAATGTCTCTTCAGCCACTACTGTCTGCTGCTGATAATTACTTTTTGATACTTAGGCAGAAAAAAAGGTGGGCGAGCAAAGATAGCATAGTGAGAAGCTTCAGGGCTGTTTTGTCACAGAAGCTTTCAACAACCAACAAGAATTGGCAAAAATATCTTTCCCAAAGCTCCAAAAGACAGTTAAAGGACAGCAGTAACAGGGTGAGCACTGAATCAAGAAAAAGGTAACTTAAAAAATGGTAGGCTCTTATGGTGCTTTTGTTGGCCCCTCCCCTGAAACCTTCACTGGCTCTGCACAGAGCTAACACATGGTCCTAGTGTGGATCGCTAGTCTTGGTTCTGGAGGGAACAGAGTAACCCTCATGCACATACTGTGAATACATATGTCTCACACAATCTGACTAATGGAAGCCTAAGGGACAGAACTAGGATATTCACCATAAGTTCCTCATCCTAGAACTTGCCTTGAGTGTAGAAGGCAGCTACCAGAGCTCTCCTACAGAAGGCTGTGGGGGAGCAGTCAAGTCACAGTTACTTGGGGAAAGGAATTGCTGGCCATAAGACATATAGTGCAATGCTTGGGACAGTGAGGAAATTGTTTCATAGGGAAGAAAGGCCATTTGCATTCATGTAACCAGGGAATTCCTAGGGCCACATGTGCATGCCAAAACAAGATGCATATGCATGTATAAAAAGGATCAGAGAGGCCCCTATGCTTTGGCCAGAGCTAGTCTCTAAATTCATTATATGGAGAAGCCCCAAAGGACACATCATTCACGAAAGTCAATCTCAAGACTGGAAAAGATGTTTTGTTTCTGTTTCTTCTTTATTTTTACTAGTCCCTGGCATCCAAGGACATTTCTATAATAACAGTAATAAAAGCTTAAGGAACAGCCACCTAAGAGCCTAAATTTGAGAATAATATATTAATATATCAAGATATCAAGGTTTCAGCAAAAGATTACAAAACTTACAAAGAAACAGGGAGTGATGACCAAGGCAAAGGAGAAGATTAAAGTATTAGATATCATAAATGAGTAAGACCAGGCCTGCGACATACCAGACAGATATTTAAAAATAGTTTTAAATATGTTAAAAATAGTTTTAAATATGTTCAAAGAGCTAAAGGAAAACATGGACAAAGAACAAAAGGACAACAGGGAAATGACAGATAAAAACAAAGAGAATATCAATATAGAGATGGAAAATAAGAAAAGACGGAAACAGAGTTGAAGACCACAGATAACAGAAATTTAAAATTCCCTGGATGACAGCAACAGCAGTTGGAGCTGGGAGAAGAAAGAGTCAATGAACTTGAAGGCAAGACAATCAAAATCATCAAATCTGAGGAGCAGAAAGAAGAAAAAATGAAGAAAACTAAACAGAGCCTGAGGAACCTGCGGGATGTCATCAAACATACCACTCTACAGACTGTGGGAATCCAAGGAAAAGAAAGAGAAAAAAAGGGGTAGAGAGAATATTCAAATAAATAATGCCTGAAAATTTTCCAAATTTAAGAAAAGACATGAATATATACATCTAAGATGCTCAATGAATTCCAAACATGATAAAACCATACTGCAGCATATTATAATTGAACTTTTGAAAGCCAACCAAGAATTCTAAATCCAGCAAAACTGTCTTTCAAAAATGGGGGAGAGATTAAGACATTCCCAGATAAACAAAAGCTGAAGCACTTATGTTACCACTAGATCAGCCCTACAAGAGATGCTAAAGAGACTCTTGCAAGTTGAAGAAAGGACAAGAGACTATTGAAGATCCATGAAGAAAGAGATCTCCTGTAAGAGTAATGACATGCATAAATACTAGTACTTCTATATTTTTTACTGTAACTCCACTTTATACTTCCTACGGGATCAAAAAGACAAATGTAGAAAATGTAATGATGCATCAGTGGTTTTCGACTCATGTAACAGTTTGAATCTGTTGCAAACCACAAAAAAGGCAAGTTCTTTAATCCACATTCAATTTTGCTGGGAGGGAAGAAGATGGCACTTAGTGAGGAGTGGGATTTAGTTCATCCTCCAGAGCAGCTAGTAAATAGTCAGGAACAGTACAGAACAACTACTGGGGCCACATCACTGACCGGAAACACAACATACCCCAGCCGGGACCACCTGGACCAGATGCAAGCCCACCCAGACCCATGAGTTCCCCAAACCATGGCAACCAGTGCCCCTCCCCCACAGGCTGCTTCCCAGAGGGGAAGGGAAAGAGACTTTACCAGCAGCAGTGGCTGAGCACAACCAAGCTCCAATTGTGGAATTAATAAATTCTGACTACTAAAAATAGGCTGCCAGCTCAGCTGAACCTCGAGTAAAAGTGGAGGTTCCTGGCTTTTGCCCAGGCACAGAAGGGGCAGGGCTGACTGAAAAAGAAAAAAACAAAAAAAGGCTTTTTGAATTAGAAAAGGTCTGGGCCCTGAAGGAAAGAAGGGGACACATAGGACCTGGAGATACACAGAGCAACGTACCAACTTAAGCTCTTCATTGACAAACCCAAGTAATAGGGGTCCTGCTCTGAAAAGGATTTTTCTCTTTCTTTTTGTGGCTGTGTTTCTACAGTTTGACTACTCTTTGGATACAGCTGCAAGGCTTCTCAATCTCCAACTGCCCCAGGCAAGGCAGTTAAGCTTGTTTGAGTGTTTATCTGGAGCCTGTGCCTTCCCCAGGAGAGGAGTGGGGCCCAGCTCAGGTGGAATCCCTCCCTCAAGGAATTCAGACCCCAGGGTCTCAAAAAGTGAAGCGATTAAAGCCAGCCTACAAACTTTCCTCTGCTTCAACAATGCCTCCAGCAGGGAGAGTCTGCTGAAGTTAAAGGGATCACATCATCTTATGCTGGTGGGACCCGCAGGCAGAAAGGCACCAAACACTGGCAGGATAGGAAAAACACAGAGTCCAGAGGCTTCATAGGAAAGGCTTTCAATCTGCTGAGTCTCACCCTCAGGGAAAACTGATACAGGTGACTCCTCCTCAGATGAGGGCAGTTTGGCCTGGGAAAATCTGGCTGGGGTCTATAATTCCAAAGTAGACCCTCCAAAGCGGGGGGACGGCACCATACAGGCAGGGCAAGAAACAAGAACTGAAAAATTCTGATCTGATAAACAAAACCTAAGCTAGAGGTCCAGAATAAGATGAACTGAATGTCAAAGAACAGACAGACAACAAAGTCATCCAGCAAGAAAATGCTAGGTAAAAAAAGTGAAAACAATCTCCAGAATAAACTAATTAAGGTAATGAAATGCATAGATGCCAGCAAAAAATAACAAATCATTCTAGGAAAATTGAAGATATGGTCCAGTCAAAGGAACAAATAAGAATTCAAATGAGATACAGGAATTGAAACAACTAATTCAGAATGTTCAAATAGACATGGAAAACATCACCAAAAATCAAATCAATGAATTGAGGGAGGGTATAAAGAAGGCAAGGAATGACCAAAAAGAAGAAATCGAAAGTCTGAAAAAACAAATCACAGAATTTATTGAAATGAAAAGCACAGTAGAAGAGATGAAAAAAACAATGGAAACCCACAATGTCAGATTTCAAGAAGCAGAAGATAGGATTAATAACTGGAGGATAGAACATCTGAAATCTGAAAAGTAAAAGAAAATATAGGGGAAAGAAGGGAAAAATATGAGCAGGGACACAGGGAATTGAATGACAACATGAAGCA
>PVIY010042185.1:0-12380 GCA_004026745.1 Myrmecophaga tridactyla
CTTCTGTTGCTCAGATGCAGCCTTTCTCAGCCAACTCCACAGGTGAACTCATTGCTCTCCCCGCTACGTAGGTCATGACTCCAGTGGTCTAAATTTTCCTGGAAGATGGGACAGAACTCCCAGAATTTGCTGGGACGCAGGATCATGGGATTAAGAAAGCGTTCTTGACCAAAGGGGGAAGAGTGAAATTAGACAAGATAACATTTCAGTGGCTGAGAGATTTCAAACAGAGTCAAGAGGTTGTCTGGAGGTTAATCTTATGCATTATACAGATATACTTTTTTTTTTCGCATGGGCAGGTACTGGGAATCGAACCCGGGTCTATGGCATGGCAGGTGAGAACTCTGTCACGGCGCCATCATTGCCCACCTCAGATATCCCTTTTTAGTTTATAGTGTACTGAAGTGGCTAAAACTGTTGAACTGTATTTCCTGCAGCCTTGATTTCTGAAGTCGATTGTATAATTATAGAGTTTTTACAATGGTGACCATGTGATTGTGAAAACTTTGTGGCTGATGCTCCCTTTATCCAGGGTATGAACAGATGAGTAAAAAAATAAGGACAAAAAATAAGTAAATAAAAGGGGAGATGAGGGGTAGAAAAAGATTGGATTGACTGCAATATTGGTGGTCAATGGGAGAGAGGGGTAAAGGGTATGTATGGGATGTATGAGTTTTTTCTTTATGCTTCTTTTTCTGGAGTGATGCAAATGTTCTAAGAATGACCAGGCAATGAATGTGCACCACAATGTGATGATACTGGGAGCCATTGACTGTACACTTTGGATGAACTGTATGGTGTGTGATAACATAGCAATAAAAATATAAAAGCAACAACAAAAACTTAGTTCCCAAAAATATAACTTTGATATACATGATACATACTCTTCTCTGATGAGTTACAACAATGACTTCAGTGATGTAAAATAATGAACTTCACCACATTTTCAGCTATTCAATTATACAGCATTTACACTATACCATACCATATTTACATTATCATTATACACAAGTATTAAGTTTATTATAAATCCGTTAACCTGAAATATTTCTGAAAGTCAAACATACGAAAAAACAGACTTAATAGTGAAATTGAGATTCTTAATCAAGGGTATACATCACCTCTAACAATTTCTTAAAACTATTCAATCTTAACCTAATGAGTTTTTAGTATCATGTTACTGATTTCATCCTATTGCATTTATCTGATGGTTTTAATCAACCATAACAAACATGACTATGGACCAGAAGTGTCTCAGAAGAGGTAGTGACTAAAGATGCCTTCATTATCCAACAGGAGGAAGTCAGGCATCAAGTAAAAGTCATCATTGAACACTCAGTCCTTAGTCCTCATCCATATACCATGAATCTCTTTTTATTTCTTAGTATTTCTTTATTAAATGTAGTTTAAAGAAAAAAATGCCCTAACTAGAAACTTCTGACCTTTTAAGACCCTGTTTGCGAATTACATTAATAATCATCACCTGCATGAGCAATAAGCCGGGCTCCAACTAATTCTCCAACCATGACTGTAACATTGGGTGCAATGGCCATCATTCGATTTTGGAGATACTCATAGAGCTGGGTTCTATATTCTGAGATTTCAATCACCTGGTATAAGGAACAAAATAAATAAACCATAAATACCTGATCAGGTAAGAATACAAAATTCTCATTTGCCTAAAACTCTGAAAAACCTAGATTATCACAGAGACGCTGTGCAACCCTGGGTAAATTAACCATATCTAACCACAATTTCCTGTAAGACGGAGGTAAGTACCAAGACTCACAGAGCTAGTATGAGGATTTTACTGCATCACAAATATAAACGACTTACTACATTGCTTGAAATTACTGTGTCAATGTTAATATCTTTTTTAAACTCCAAAGGGTAGATATTTGTATCATCTTCTCTTGTGATTCTTATATGCCCATCTCCAAACTAGAGAAAAAACTAAAGGCCATAAACACCACAAAACTCAAAATTAAACAACTCAAACTACTCCTCTGATTTCTTAATGTAATTCTGATAATTCATTACTTAGATAATGCTAACAATTGTTAGCATTAAAATAGTAGTTCTAACTTTGGTTTTAGCATATATTCTCCACCTCAAATATAAAAATCAAGATGGCATCAGATGAGGTAGTGACTGTACACCCTCATATTTGCATATCAGGTGAACAATAAGTTAAAAACTATCATCATTGCCACCAGAAAATTAATTACACCACAATTACTTTACGTGTATCAATTTACCTGGGTACAGAGATGCAGAATATTGCAAATATCTTCTTCTGAAACTTCTGTTCCCATAGATATCTCTGCAGCTGCTTTCACTTCTGCTTCAATATCTTCTGGCAGTAACTCAGAAAGTTTGGCAGAGGCATAGTTCTTCCTATCACCTATAGAATGTTTGCAGAGGAGGAGGGAGAATCACTCTTCAACAAATTATATAAAATCCACCAAACAGTCAAAAGAAGATGCAGAAATAAAGCCAATGAACAGGGCGCCTAAACAAAACAAAAGTGAACAAGTCTGACCTAGTAGCTTTACCTATGTTGAGGCTTGGTTTTAGAGATACAAATTTCCCTGCGTGAAAAGCTGGGAAAAAGGAAAGGATATAGAACTGATAATATTTGCAAATAAAGTTTGTAGTTACAGCTATAATGAAGTGAACAAACCAGGACTAGGAATTCTAGGGTGGTAACAGGATAATGTAACACTAGTAACAAGTCAAGTAATCCATGTTTATTTACAATACTCACGTACTTTTATTAACAGTTCTACTGCATTACTAGTGTAGAATATAACACTAATACTACTAACATTAGAGATTATTAGCATTATATTATAGGATATCCCCCCAAGTCTATAGCTATCCCAATTAATGGCAAATTCACTACAAGACAAATTCACTATGGGAAGCCATTTTAAGAAAATCCAAATTAGAGAGCTATGCTCTCTGTTGCCAAATGACCATCACAAAGTTAAAATTCACCTTGTTTCTGAAATTTAATAGGTATTAATGGCTATGCTGCCCAAGCTTATAAACCACAAAGCCCTGCAGAGCTTGTTAAATACATATTCCTGACTCCACTCCCTAAAAATTCTGATGTAGAAGGTTAGCATAAACAAATGGAATCCACTAATTTAGCCATACCAAGTCACACAACAGAAAGAAATTTTTTTTTTTACTGTAACTGGTATCTTGGGATGCAAATAAATTCAGTTATTTTAAATGCCTTAAAGGAGAAACAAGTTACTCACCAACTTTCTGCAAACACTTGCAGTATGTCAAATTATCTGAAATTATTTTTCCTAGTTCAGGAAAATGCCAGCCATACCATTCTCTACACCGCATAATGTAGTTGTTTAGCTCTTTGTCCAAATCGTCTAACAAGGCTGAAGTCAAAGAGAATAAAAAGAAAATAAAACTTGGATTTTTTAAAGTGAAAATGGTTAAGACTTTAACGCTTTCAAAAAATGTTTAATGATACCAGCCAAGTTTGGAGGAGTGAAGGGTGAGAAGAATATAAAACTATACACATATACTTTAACATTTTTCATAGAAAAAAATGATCAGTTTATTAATATTAAATAGTGTGATTCACATGGTCTCCATTTAGTCAAAATTAGAGGTAATTTTTACTTTTAAAAGTATGAAAAAAAAATTAGGAATATAGAAACAGGTTAGACATCACATGTACTATACTTACAAATCGCCTGAACAATCATTGTGTCCACTTTATCAGCACTAAATTTCAACCGATATCGAGAAAGACTGTGGAGGAGAGAAACAATCTATAAGACTGTTGCACCTAGGAAATGCATTTATGTTAATGTCTTTCATATTACTTTTCAGCACAAATCCATCTCTTCAGAACTGCATTGTTTTATTTTTTCTAAAACATAGGAAACAGGAAAATCAGCTGAACAGCAATATACTTTGCAAGATCAAAGAACACATTTTAAAACAAAATCCTTTTGTTGCTCAGATGTGGCCTCCTTCTCAGCCTACATGGCAAGCAAACTCACTGCCCTCTCCCACTACGTGGGATATGACACCCAGGGGTGTAAACCTCCCTGGCAATGTGGGATAGAAATCCTAGGATGAACTGGGACTTGGCATCAAGGGATTGAGAAAACCTTCTCGACCAAAAGAGAGAAACGAGACGAAAGTGTTGGTGACTGAGAGATTCCAAATAGAGTCGAGAGGTTATCCTGGAGGTTACTTTTATGCATTATATAGATATCCCCTTTTTAGTTTATGGTGTATTAGAGTGGCTAGAGGCAAGTACCTGAAACTGCAGAGCTGTGTTCCAGTAGCCATGTTTTTTGAAGATGATTGTACAATGATATATCTTTTGCAACGTGACTGTGATTGTGAAAACCTTGTGTCTGATGCTCCTTTTATCTATGGTATGGACAGATGAGTAAAAAATATGGATAAGAAATAAATATTAGGAGGAACAAAGGTTAAAATAAATTGAGTAGACTGAAATACTGATGGTCAATGAGAGGGAGGGGTAAGAGATTTGGCATGTATGGGTTTTTCTTTTTTCCTTCTTTTGCTGGAGAGATGCAAATGTTCAAAAAAAAAAAAGATGATCATGGTGATGAATACACAACTATATGATGATACTGTGAGCCACTGATTATAACCACATCAAGAATGTTTGTACGTCAAGAATGTTTGTATTTGTTGTTTACAATAAAAATATATATATTTAAAATTCTGCTTAAAACCTAATCTGGGGTATACCACAGTGGCTCAGGAGAGTTCTTGCCTGCCATGCCAGAGACCTGGGTTTGATTCCCAGTACCTGCCCATGCAAAACAAAAATAAAAACAAAAAACCCCTAATCTGTAGGGTGATGTAATGATGACTCAGTGGCAGAATTCTTGCCTGCCATGCCTGGGACCCAGGTTGGATTCCTGGTGCCTGTCCATGCCAAAACAAAACAAAACAAAATAAACAAAAAACCTAATCTGTATTTCTGTAACATGAATCTGTTGATACATAAATGATTAATAGGATAATGATGTCAGTACAGTACGAGGTCATATTGGCTTATAATGTGATTTTTTTTTTGGAGCATATTAATGCCATATACCAGCAAGTAAGAAACACAGACCAAAAATTTAGGAAATGATTCAATCTTGCCAGTCCTATCACTGATATCCATCTACCTGTGGGAAACGGGAATTCAACAGTAATAGTTGGGAGCAGATGCTGCCAGCAATAAAGCCATCTCATGTTTATACTCCCAACAAGCTAAGAATCCTGAATAAATAGATCATCACAAGAATAAAGTAAAAAGAAAAAAAGAGAAAGAAACGCAGAACTCTACAACTGAAAAATGGAACGCCATGGAGGAATGCTACTATATATGAAGGATTCTTAACCCTTCAACTATTGATAATTTAGATCTGATAATTCTTTTTTTCTAGAGAACTATCCTGTACATTGCAGGATGTTTATTTTAGTAGCGTCCCTGGGCTCTACTCATTAGATGTTAGTAGCATGCCCTCTGACTTGTGATAACCAAAAATGTCTCCAGATGTTGCCAAAAGTCCCCTAGGGAACAAATTGCCCTTGGTTGAAAACCACTGCTGCAAGCAATGCCATTTAATCACACATTCAGATTCTGACCCAGTTTTAGCTGTTTTCTCTTGGAAATATTTATTGCAAGGGTCTTCTCAATCTTTGTACATTTTGTTCATCAGTTTTAACCCTTTCAAAGTATGTCACCTTTCCTTTGGTTAAAGGTACATACCCTTTCTCACATGCCTTTATAAGTACGTTAAAATGTGTATTAGGTTTGTTGGTTTTGATAGTTTTCTGGTTACAAAGTTGCATAGATTTTAAGTAGCCTACCTTTAATCGTATTTTTTTCTCCTGTTATTTTTAATGTACAATTTCACAGAACGCTACATTTTTCAGGAATGCCAGTATCACAGTACAGCAAAAAAAAAAAAATACCATCTGTTTCAGGGCACCTTTCATTAAACATGGTAGGGTAATGTATTCTTCTTAGCCTCATTCTAAAATCTCAATAAAAATCAGAGTAAAAGAATCAACAACACAAAACAGAAGAGGAAAACATAACAGATAAGAAGATTGGGAGCTGGCAGGTAGATGAAGGAGGGGGAAATGACTTGGCACAGAAAAGAGAAAGTCCAGGATATGTGGGGATCCAATGTAAGAGGAGTTGAGAATTCCTACGAGGAGGGGTAGAGCCAAGGCATTGGAGCCAGACTGCCTGGATTCAAATCCTGGCTTCACTATTTACCAGTTGTTTTGACCTTGGGTATCAGTTTCCTTATATGTAAAATGAGGGCAGTATCAGTCAGGCAGTACCTGACTCAAGGTTTTTATGAAGATTAAATTATTATTTGTAATTTGTTTAGAACAGTAATATGTAAGTGTTTATTAAACAAAAATAAGTTGATTTTACTTTTCAGCAAATCTCACCTATGGGCCAATCCAAGACACATAGCTGCCATTTCACGTGGTTCTACCCCAGGGATCAATCCGTCCATCTGTGAACGGATTCCTCTCATAAGTTCATTAACAACAGGGCTATGGATGCAACTGAGATTCAGCTTTTCCTGTAAGAACAAGAACATTTGTATTAAATAAAGAAAATGAATGCTTCCCCCAAACTATTTCTTAAGTATTAAAACAGCACTGATCTAAATATATACATTTCTCAGTTTGATCAATGGTTTATAGTTTTTAGTTGTATTTGTGGAAAGAACATTTGTATATATTGTTGGTGGAAGGCGAAATGGGTATAAGTTCTTGGAAGGCAGTTTGGCTATATTAATCAGAAGCCATGAAAGGATGAAAAAGAATACTTTCATTCTTGTTTGTTGGCTTAAGGGGATTTTTTATTATTTATACTATTATATTTCTTTTTGAAACTAAAAAAGTTACACATACACAAGATTTTAATCAATAGTACTGTATAGAAGAGAACTGAATGAAAAGTAAAAGTTCTAAGCCTTAGGCACTTTCCCTACAGATAATTATCTACTAGTATCACCCCATAAATATGCCCAAATATGTGTTGATATGTATGTATCTACACACATCTCTTTTTTTAAATTTTTTTATTGTGAAAAATAACATACCTAAAAAAGCAAAAAATTTCAAAGCACACCGCATCAATTAGTAGAATAGATTTCAGAGTTTGGTATTGGTTACAATTCCACAATTTTAGATTTTTACTTCTAGCTGCTCCAAGACACTGGAGACTAAAAGAAATAACAATATGATGAATCAGCAATCATATTCATTTGTCAAATCCTTTCTTCTCCGTTATAACTCCACCTTCTCCTTTGATCTTTCTCCCAACCCAGGGCTATGCCCATTTTAACTTTTTCATTTTGGAAAGGGCTGTTGATAATATGGGATAGGGGGCTGAATCCAGTTAATGTTATGGAAAGGCTGGTTCCTCTGGGTTTCAGGACTTGTTTGGCCTAGGAATCCATCTGGAGGCTGTAGGTTTCTGGAAAGTAATATTGCATGGAACCTTTGGAGAATCTCAAATAAAGCCCTAGGTGTTCTTTAGGGTTGTCAGAATGATTTTGGTTGGGGTCTGGCAAACCATGGTAAGAGCAATGTCTAGCTGAAGTTTGTGTAGGAGTAGTTTCCAGAGGGGGAAAGATTCAGCTTCCCCTTTTGGAGAATTTCTGATACTCTTGCAAACAATGGGGGCAAACAAATCAATAGGCTGAGCCCCCGATCATGGGGTTCACCCCTATGAAACTTATTCCTGCAAAGGATAGGCTAAGCCTACTTTAAATTAAGCCTGACAGCCACCCCCAGAGAACATCTTTTGTTGCTCAGATGTGGCCTATCTCTCTAAGCTGACATGGCTAGTGAACCCACTGCCCTCCCCCACTATGGGGGACAAGACTTCCAGAGGCATAAAGCTCCCTGGCAATGTGGAACAGAAATCCTGGGATGAGCCTGGGACCCGGCATGAAGGGACTGAGAAAACCTTCTTGACCAAAAGAGGGAAGAGGGAAGAGAGAAATGAGAAAAAATAAAGTGTCAGAGGCTGAGAGATTTCAAAGAGTTGAGAGGTTATCCTGGAGATTATTCTTACACATTATATAGATATCCCTTTTCAGTTTATGGTGCATTGGAGTGACTAGAGGGAAGTGCCTGAAACTGTACAGTTGTGTTCCAGTAGCCTTGTTTCTTGAAGATGCTTGTATAAAGATATAACGTTTACAATGTGACTGTGTGATTGTAAAAACCTTGTGTTGATGCTTTTATCTAGGATATGGACAGATGAGTAAAAAACAGAAAAAAATAAATAACGGGGAACACAAAGGTTAAAATAAGTTCAGTAGCTTGAAATACTAGTGGTCAATGGGGGGGGTAAGGGGTATGGTATGTATGAGTTTTCTTTTTTACTTTTTTCTGGAGTCATGCAAATGTTCAAAAAAAATGATCACAGTGATGAATACATAACTATGTGATATTGTGAGCCATTGATTGTACACCATGTATAGAATGTTTGTATATTAAGTTTTTACAATAAAATTATCAAAAAAAAAAGAAAGAGTAGTCTCAAGGGTAGCCTCTCAACTCTATTTGAACTCTCTCAGTCACTGATAACTCTTACTTATCACACACGCACATCTTTAAAAATAGGCCAAATTCCATACACCACACACAAACAAAATAAAGTTTGTTCTGCAGACTATTTTTTCACGTTATAGTATAACGGACAACTCTTTCTCTCTCTCTCTCTCTTTTTTTTTTGACATGGGCAGGCACTGGGAATCAAAGCCAGGTCTCTGGCATGGTAGGGGAGAACTCTGCTTGCTGAGCCACCATGGCCCACCCTGACAACTCTTTTATACAATTCTGTTTCATGGTATGCAAATGACAGGCATGTACAATTGTTTATGCCACGTTATATACTTAAACACAATATTTAATATTATGAGTGACATTTAGCATTAAAAAAGTTTTAAAATAAACTGAAAAGAAAAACCTTCAAGCAGTACTATTTATTCACATTCTCAAAGGCTTTCATTCTCTTGCACATAACATATATATAAACAAGGCTCAACTTGAAACAAAAACTGGAATGATGCTTTAATTCCTAGAAGGCTGAAAATATTTGCTCAATTCAAAATATGCTAAATTGAAAAATTTTAATGGAAAAACATGAAACAAAGAATGTAGGGTGGGCCATGATGACTCAGCAGGCAGAGTTCTTACCCGCCATGCCAGAAACCTGGGTTTGATTCTTGGTGTCTGCCCATGCAAAAAAAAATAAAAAAGAATATGGGCACGTCAAAGGATACAGAGTGGCATCATAATAGAAAATAGTATTACCTGACAGTTTTAGATGTGCTTAAATGAAATTTAAATATTTTAATAAATTTAATTTAATTTATGGTGAGCCCTGACTAGTAGGCATCAAAGAAAATCATGATTTACCTTTATGACTCCTCCTAGTTTAGCATCTGCTACAGCCAGGGGTTCATGGGCTTCTTTTACTATTTTCTTCAGAACTTTCTTTAGCTGCTTATTGATTTTGCCCTCCATCAGAGCTGTGAATGCTTTTCAAGAAAAAGAAAACCAAAAGTAAGACAATTAACTCTGAAATCTTTAATTGTGAACGCTTTATTACCTCCCTTAAATTAAAAAACAAAACAAAACACTTCCATTCCAAAGGACTGTACTAAATATTTCTTTATTGCTAAAGTAAAATAATAATTGTAAAAATGTTTTATAAGCTATGCTTTTCACAATCTCACTTGATCATCTCAACAATTACCCCCATTTCTGCTCCAGAGCCAGGATTTAAGCCAGGTACACAGTGCCTTTCCTGTGTCACAAGACTCTTCTAATAATCTGAAGCTAAATTATTTTGGGAACAGTCTGTTTTGGGAGGACAAATCGATTTACCCCATGTAATTTCTGATGGACTGTCTTACATTCTGATTTGTGAAATACTAAAATCATGCCAAGACTTTGTGAATAGGGGTGTACTCAATTTGGAGGCTCTGCCACAGGGTAAACATGGCTGAGTAACGTCCTTTTATGCCTTATTTTAGCAAATCTCCAATCCAAATATGTCATTAGGACTCTGCTGATAAAACGCCAATAAGAACTTTCTACTCTTAAGGCAGCCTATTTTATTTCAGGACTGCTTTTATTTCTTGGACGTTCTATATGTGCCACTTTTTAACCTTCATCCTTTCTTACTCTTGCACTTCCATCTTTTGGGCCTTTATGAACTATATTCTGATATTTGTCTGGCTTTTCTCTGAATCTGAAGTATGTCTGGTAGGAAAGGTCTGTCAGTTTGAAAGGCAAGGCAATCTGTGCTTAAGTAGCCAGGTACTTGTTCCTCCCTCCTGATGCAATCTTCAGTTGAATTGCTAGTCCATCTGATACCTGGCAGATTAAAGGTGAGGACAAAAAATTCTGGCTATCACACAGCTCTTGCAGGGGTCTCCATTCTGAGAAACTAGGATTCAGGCTACTATTGTTGGATTTTAACCTCTTACATTTTGTACAGTGTTGATTCCTTAAAGTCTACCTTTTTAATAAGTTTTCTTTTTAACCTTTCCTTATACACTAGTAATCCTTTTATAATAAAAAAATAATTTGTCAACCTCTTGCTTCTTTTTCTCAATCTTCCATACTACCCACTTCAACATGTTAACCTAATTTTCTCCCTTATTTAAAATTAAGTTCTTAATTTCTAGTCCAGATTTATTGTAACATTTATGAAAATATTTTTTCTCTTCATTGAAAAGCTTGTTAATTACACTTCATAATATGTACTTTTAAATGTTAGTACAAAGGAATGGCAGCAGGGATAAGGGGAAGGCTACTCTTTCCTCTACTTGTCTCTGCAGCCACTTTTCAGCATCCCCTAGTAATCCTTTCATCTCACCAATTATAGACTGGCCCCAAATCTTAACACAGCTAATTGGAAGATTTATAACTTAATAACATGACACGAGTAAAAAGAAACATCTCCGTACAAATGATGTATCAGACTCTGGATAGAAAGAGATTCCTGACATCACACTCCAGACCCTTTATAAAATTCGGGGTTTAAAACATATATTCTGGAGATGGGGCCAAGATGACGGCTTAGCAAGGTGCGGGATTTAGTATGTCCTCCAGAGCAGCTAATAAATAGCCAGGAACAGTGCAGAACAACTGCTGGGGACACATCCGTGAATGGACACAGTGTACACCAGTCTAGACCAGCTGAACCAGTTGTGAGCCCACCCAGAACCATGAGTTCCCCAAGCTGCGGTGGCCAGTAGCCCTCCCCAACGGGCTGCTTCCCAGAGGGGGAAGGAAAGAGAGTTCACCAGCAGCAGGGGCTGAGCTCAACCCAACTCCAATTGTGGAATTAATTAACAAATCCTGACTACAAAAAATAGGCCCCCAGCTCAGCTGAACCTCCAGTAAAAGTGGAGGTCACTGGTTTTTGTCTCGGCACAGAGGAGGCAGGGCTGATGGAAAAAGAGAAACAAAAAAAACATAGAGGTTTTTTTAGATTTGAAAAGGTCTGGGCCCTGAAGAAAAGGAGGGGGCACACAGGACCTGAAGATACACAGAGCAACGTACCAACTTAAGCTCTTGACTGGCAAACCCAAGGAATGGGGGTCCTGCTCTGAAAAGGATTTTTCTTTTTCATTTTGGAAGCTGTGTTTCTACGGCTCGACTGCTCTTTGGATACAGCTGCAAGGCTTCTCGGGCTCCACTGCCCCAGGTATAGGCAGAATTAAGTTTGTTTGAGTATTTGGAGCCTGTGCCTTCCTCAGGAGAGGGGTTGAGGCCCACCTCAGGTGGAACCCCTCCCTCAAGGTGGTCTGGAAAAATGAAGCTATTAAAACAAGACTACAACCTCTCTGTCTCCACCACACCCCCAGCAGGGAGAGTCTGCTGAACATAAAGGTACTGCACCACCTTATGCTGGTGGGACCTACAGACAAGCGCCACATACTAGGCAGGATAAGAAAAACAGAGCCCACAGACTTCACAGGAAAGTCTTTCAACCTGCTGGGTCTCACCCTCAGGGAAAACTGATGCAGGTGACTCCTGACAGAAGGACAGTTTGGTCTGGGAAAATCTGGCTGGGGTCTATAATACCTAAGTAGACCTTCCTAAGGGGGTGGAAAAAGGCACCATACAGGCAGGGCAAGAAACAAGAAAACAACTAAAAAATTCTGATATGTTAAACAAAACCTAAGCTAGAGGTCCAGAATAAGCTGAACTGAATGTCAAAGAACAGACAGACAACAAAGTCATCCAGCAAGAAAATCCTAGGTAAAAAGTGAAAGCAATCTCCAAAATAAACTAATTAAGGTAATTAAATG
>PVIY010042186.1:0-21115 GCA_004026745.1 Myrmecophaga tridactyla
GACAAGGATTATTGTTGAACTAGGAATTTAGTTGAATCTTTATATTAAGCTGGCTCAAGAATGCAATTCATCTATACATATTTTCTTATGAACTTTTACCCCTTGCTATTGATGGAGGTTTAGCCAAGTCTGCATGACATAATAAAAAGAAGATAGGTTGAATTGGATTTGAATCCCAGCCTTCTCTCATAATAGGTGTATGGTCTTTAGTGATACTATCCCTCTTAATCTATTTGCCCATTTATAAAATAGGGCTAATAATCTCTACCTTGTGGAGTTTCAGATGAGTATTAAAGATAATATATGTTTCAAAATAGACAGAATTTTTTGCAGAACTTATGAATATGATTTTCAAATTACTCTAGAAAAATAACCACATGAATGTAGTAGCAAACTAGTCAGTCAGAAGACTGAAGAAAGATTAAGCCCATAGGATATTAAAATATATTATAGGCAGAACATCTCTAATGATGGAGTAAGGAACTTGGTGGATCCTCTCTCTAAAAATATTATAAAAATTGTCCTAAGAGCATCAGCAAATGGGGGACCATTAATTTAAGAAAATCTTCCAGCCATCAAAATTTAAAACTTTTTTTGCTTCAAAGGAGGTTACCATCAGAAAAGTGGTAAGACAGAATGGGAGAAAATGTTTTCAAATCATATATTTGATAAAGGAATTGTATCCAGAATATATAAAGCACTCCTGCAGTTTAACCATAAAAAGATGAGTAATCCAATTGAATTTAGGGCAAAATATTTGAATAGACAGTCCTCCAGGGAAGGCATACAAATGGCCAAAAGGCACATTAAAAGATGCTCAACATCATTAGTCATCAGGAAAATGCAAATCAAAACTATAATGAGATAGTGTCTATTTTGGTTTCCGTGGGCTACTCAAGTAAATACCATGCAATATTTTGGATTAAACAATGGAAATGTAATGGCTCACTGTTTTGAGATTAAGAAAAAACTTCAAATGAAGGCATTATCAATGTGATACTTTCTACCTGAACATTGTGGCATCCTGGGGCTGGCTGCCAGCAACCATCCTTGGTCCTTAGCTTGTCACATGGTACAGCACATGGTGGCATCTCTTGGTTTCTCCTTTCTGTTCCAGGTTCCATTGATGCTCAGCTTCTGGCTGCTTCCTCTGTGGCTTTCTCTTTGTGTCTGGGTTTCATTCTGCTTATAAAGGATTCCAGTAATAGGACTAAGATCCACTCTGATTGGGCTGGACCATACCTTAAGTGAAGTAACCTCATTCCATTGTAAGATCCTATTTACAAGTGGGTTCACATCCACAGGGATGGATTAGGTTTAAGAACATGCTTTTCTCAGGTACATACAGCTTCAGACTACTACATTGTGTTATACACATGGACAGGTTTCCATTTACTCATCTCTTACTTGCTTAAGAAAAACGTAATTCAATCTTACTCATTCTTCAACCTGTCCCAGTTTGGGTTATAACTTTGCTACAGCGAAACAGATTGTCAAGGTCTCCAATGACCCCCATGCCCAGTTTATAGTTTTATTCCCCATTTTGCTTGAGTGTTCTGACTACTCTCTCTTTGAAATGTTCTTTTGCCTTGGTTTTCATGACACTACACTTTTCCTGTTTTTTTTCCTCTTTTTTTCAGTCTCTTTTGCTGGCTTCCTTTCTAAATATTAAATGCTTGAGTTCCTTATGGCTTTGTCCTAGGCTCTCTTCTCTTCTCCTCTGAAACACTCTTTTAAGGCAAGCTTCAGAAATTCTCTATAGATGATTCCTGTTCTGGTTTGCAAGCTGCTGGAATGAGATATACCAGAAACAGAAAGGCTTTTAAAAGAGGGTATTTATTAAGTTGCAAATTTACAGTTCTGAGGGCATGAAAATGTCCCAATTAAAGCAAGTCTATAAAAATGTCCAAGTTAAGGTACCAACAAGAGGTTACCTCACTCAAGAAAGGCTGATGAAGTTCAGGGTTTCTCTCCCAACTGAAAAGGCAAATGGCGAGCACGGAGAGTCTGCTAGCTCTCTCTCCAGGCTCCTTGTTTCATGAAGCTCCCCCGGGGGCATTTTCTTTATTCATCTCCAAAGGTCTCTGGCTGCATGGGCTCACTGGTTCTCATGGCTCTCTCTAAACTGTTTTTCTTTTAAAGAATTCCAGTGAACTAATCAAGGCCCACTGGAATGAGTGGAGTCACATCTCTAATACCCACAATTGGGTGCTTCCAATTTACAGTAGTGACCAGAGATTAAAACGGCTGCCTCAGCAAGATTGATCAGTATTAAAACATGGTCTTTCTAGGGTACATAATCTTTGCAAACCAGCACAATTCCCAAACCTACACCAGACCCCTCTTATGAGCTTTTATGCCAGTATGTCCGGTTTCCTCCCATATTTATCTATTAGTTGTTTTTTTTTTTCAAAGATATTTTTTGAAGGCCTTTTATTTGCTAGACATTGTGCTGTTGCTGGGAATCTTATAAATTTCTCTAATGGAATATGATAAAAACAAATTCCCAATCCTGTTTTTAGCAAGGAGCCTCTGCTAAAAACAAACAAGTAAAGAAACAAAAACAACCCGAGTAAGACCTTTCCTTCCTCCACTGAATTACTGAAATCTACACATTTCTTCTAGGCTGAAACCTTGAGATCAGTCTTGATTCCTCTCCTTATTGACTGCCACTTCCCAACCCCATCCAACCTCATACAACTCCATCCAATACAGTCCAACCCAATTCAGTCCAGTCCAGCTCAATCCAATCCAATCTAATCCAATTCAGTGTAGTCTAACCTAATGTAGTGTTACCCAGGTCTGGCTGTTCCATCTTCTGAGTATCTTTCCAGAGCATACATTTTTTTTTTTTCCTTTTTTACCACTAATACCCTAGACCAAGTTACCACCATCTCTTGAGTAGACTGCTGTTGTAATTTCTAATTGATCTTTCTCCATTCACTTTTGAGCACCCCTGGTAATTTGCCACAGCATAACAAGCATTATTATTATTATTTTTAAAATTTATTGTAATAACATATATAGAACTCATGTTACCATCACCAACATTCATTATCTAAACTTTTTCATTACCTCAAACAGAAACTCTGTACCCATTAAGCAATAACTCTCCTGCCCCCACCTAAAACCCTAATAGCCTGTAATCTCTCTGTCTTTATGAATTTGCTTGTTCTAAGTGTTTCCTGTAGATGAAATAATACTATATTTGTTCTTTTGTGTCTGGTTTATTTCATTCAACATGGTATCTTCAAGGTTTATCCCTGTTGTAGCATGTATCAGAATTTCATTCCTATTTATGACTGAGTAAAATCCATTCATTGTATGTGTATACCACATTTTGTTTATCCATTCATCTTTTGATGGGCACATGGGTTGCTTCCACCTTTTGATTATCATAATGCTGTTATGAACATTAGTATACGAATAGCTGTTCGAGTCCTTGTTTTCAGTTCTTATGATTTTATAGCTAAAGTGAGATTGCCTGGTCATATGGTTATTTCATGTTCAACTTTCTGAAGAACCATCAAACTGATTTCCATAGTGGCTACATCATTTTAGAATCCCACCTATAGTGTATAAGGGTTCTACTTTGTTTGCATCTTCACCAAAACTTTGTTTTTTTTAATAATAGCCATCCTAGTGGGTGTTGCATGGTATTTCATTGTGGTTTTTCCCCCTTCCTCCTCCAGCTTTATTGGATAGTTTAAAATTATATTTCTATTTTCTAGTACTTCAGTTGCTTTTTCCATATGACTTTTAAAAACTAATTACAGCAAATGAAACACAGTTGTCTAAGTGATATAGTATACAAAAATAACATCTTGATTTCTGTGAAAATGCATTTCTCTGCAATTCCTGAATAGCTCCAAATTATGCTAACTCTGAGCGTCAATGTTTACTCTGGGTTTTAGATTTAGTCTTTGAAAAAATGTGTTCTAAACCTTTGCTGTCACCATCTGTATATCCAGAATCAAGGTGATGAAGTTGTTCCTGTTTAGGCTTCTATTTTAATTTCTCTCTTGCACAGCCATTAATATGCATGCTTTGTCTTTTTATTTTATTTACTCCCCCTCAACTGTATGCTCTATGGAGGGCCTGTACAGATGTTGCTTGATGTTATTTAATAGCTACTGAAGTCAGACAATCCAAGGCCATCATTATGCTAAAATCAAATTTGCTTATGGAAGTTCGCAGACACTTCCAGAATTGGTTTTACCTCCTCCTACATGGGAATGTGTTCAAGAAACCCAGAATGGGCTTACTGATCTGACTCAACTGTTCCCATTCATTAATCCCTATTCACTAATGGCGCACAAAGGGGGTTTCTTTAAGAAAGCATTATACATAACACTTCTACCAAACTAAACATAAGCTTTTTTTTGGTAGTTAAATGCAGAAAGTAAATTTTTGTCCACCCCTTTCCTCCTTTTACACGGCAAGTAAAGTTCAGTGGCCTGGGAGTGGCCTCTATCTGCCAATCTTTGGCCAGTGACGAGGATTCAGAGAAAATAATACAACCATCAATCAGAAAAAGGAACGACAAGGAAATTAATTAAGCCTTAGCCTCAATTGTGCATTCCGGTGCAAGGTGCCCTGACTTGCCACAGTGGTAACATTTAACTTCATTGGTCTTGCTGCAGTTGATGGCTACATGACCAGCTTCACCACACCTATAGCACTTCATTTTGGTGCAGTTTTTAAAAATTATTTATTTTTTATTGATATGTATTATATATTCACATACCATGTAATCAGCCAAAGTGTACAATCAGTGGTTCACAATGTCTTTATAGCTGTGCATTTACGTCACAATTGCCATTTTTTTTGGTGAAAAATAACATGTCCAAAAAAAGCAATACATTTCAAAGCACAATGCAACAATTAATCGTAGAACAGATTTCAGACTTTGTATGGGTTACAATTCCACAATTTTAGGATTTTACTTCTAGCTGCTCTAAGATACTGCAGACTAAAAGAAATATCAATTTAATGATTCAGCAATCATATTTGTTTGATAAACCCTACTTTCTCTTATAACACCAACATCATCTTTGATCTTTCTATACCACTCTTTAGGGGGTTTTGGCCTATGCCTATTCTAACTTTTTTATGTTGGAAGGGCTGTCAATAATAAGGGGTATGGAGATGAAACTAGCTGATGCTCTGGAGAGGCTGAGCCCTCTAGGTCTCAGGACTTATCTGGTCCAGAAACCCATCTGGAGGTTGAAGGTTTCTGGGAAGTTACTCTAGTGCATGGAACCTTTGTATACTCTTATATATTGCCCTAGGTGTTCTTTAAGATTGGCTGGAATGGTTTTGGTTGGGGTTTGGCAAGTTATGATAGCTAACAACGTCTAATGAAAGCTTGTATAAGATCGACCTCCACAGTAGCCTCTCAACTCTACTTGAACTCTCTCAGCCACTGATACCTTATTTGTTACACTTCTTTTCCCCCTTTTGGTCAGGATGGAATTGTTGATCCTGTGGTACCAGGGCCAGGCTCATCCTGGGAGTCATCTTCCATGCCACCAGGGAAACTTTTATCCCTGAATGTCATGCCCCACGTAGGGGGAGGGCTCTGATTTCACTTGCAGAGTTGGGCTTAGAGTGAGTGAGGCCACATCTGAGCAACAAAAGAGGCCCTCCAGAAGTAACTCTTAGGCGTAGGTAGGCTAAGCTTCTCTGCTCGTACATAAGCTTCACAAGAACAAGCTTCAAGATCAAGGGCTTAGCCTATTGATTTGGGTGTCCCTAACATTTGACACAGCAGAGGATTCCCTGATGGTAAAGTTTAATAGTTCCATATTTTCTCTCCCATCACTCAAGGGACTTTGCGAATACTTTTTGATTATCTGCTTAATATACTCTGGGATATATTTAGACATTACATTAAGCTATACAGGATTAAAGGCCCTTATTCTTATTCTGGGCTCCCTGTGTCTGAATATTTAAATGATCTATCCAAACAGGTTGAATTGGATTATGTGCTATAGAAAATTTAGGTTCTGTACATAATAAACCTTTTTTCCTTTGGTTTCAAAGACTAGATGAGGTTCTAAAATATACATAATGTCTTCCTCACCCCTGTATTCTGAACTACCTTAATCCTCACCTGGTACAGTATTTCTGAATGTGTCCAAATTCTCCAGAGAATAGCACTTCGCTCATCTGTGTGGTCACAGTCATGAGCCAGATGGCCTGATTTGCCACAGTTGTAGCAGCACTGCTCTCACTGTCTCTTGGGCTCCTTGCAGTCCTTGCGAATGTGGTCACCTCTATTGCAGTTATATCAGGGATCCTCCTGAAGAACACAATCCTTGGCAAGATGACCAGACTCACCACAGTGATAACAGATGTCTGGAAGAGATGAAGAAAAAAACTGGAAGCCTCTATCCGAGGTAAAACCAACTCTGCCATGGCTTCTTATTCCATGACCATGGCCTCCTCCAGTAGGGCATTCCTGGACTCAGTGGCCAGATCATCCACATTTGAAGCACTCGTTGCTGCTTATGCTGCAGTTAGATCTTCGGCATCTGAGCATATCCACAGCGGTGGAGACTTGAATGCAGCCCTGAGGAAGGAGGCTCACAAGGGAGCTTCTGTTTATTTTCAGGGTCCTTGCCTGCGCCACATGTGGGTCTATACCCTCATTGTGGTCTTGATTTGCTTTTCCCTGAAGACCAATGATGCACATCTTTTCATGTGCTATTGACCATTTGCATGTCTTTGAAGAAATGTCTATTTAAGTCCTTTGCTCAGTTTTAAATTGGGTTTTCTTTTTGTTGTTGAGTTGTTGGAGTTCTTTATATATTCTGGTTATTAAACTTAGATATTGGCTAGCAATTACTTTCTTTCACTTATAGTTTGTCTTTCCATCTTTTTTGGTTTTTAAAACCATTTTTTTTATTTAAAAAAGCTTCATTTCTTTTATAGCAGAGTTTTTCAGTCTCAATATATTTTATATTTTGAACTTGAAAATTCTTTGTTGTGGGAGTCTGTCCTGTGCATTGTAGTATGTTTGGAAGAAACATTGGCTTCTGCCCACCAGATGCCAATAGCAAATCCCCCAACCCCTATTCTGGCAACCCAAAATTGCCTCTAGACATTGCCAAATGTCCCCTTAAGAGCAAAATCACCCCTGGTTGAGAACCACTGCTTTTATATATATATAAAAATCTAAAATGGCTTTTAAAACATTTTTTATTTACATACAATAGTAGTCACTTTTTTTGGTGTACAGTTCTATGTTGCAGCAATTCTTTTTTTAAGCTGAGATATATTTATAAAACACACACAACTAGCTATGTTGCTGCAAGTGATGCAGTGGTTTTTGGTAAATTTTCAGTGGCTGTGCAGTCATTACCATTATCTAATTTTAGAACATTTCCATTAACCCAAAAAGAATTACTATTAGCAGTTCCTCACCATCCCCCTCTTTCCCCTGCACCTGGCAACCACTAATACTTTCTGTTTTGATGGATTTCTCTATTCTGTGCATTTCATATAAATAGAATCAAAGAACATGTGACCTTTTGTGTGTGGCTTCTTTCACTTAGCATTGTTTTCAAGGTTTACCTATGTTGTAGCATGTAACAGTACTTCATTTTTATGGCTAACTAATATTCCATTGAATGGATATAGCACATTTTGTTTATCCAGTCACCAGTTGATGGACAGTTGGGTTATTTCTACTTTTTATTGGCTATTATGAATAACGTTGCTATTAACATTCATGTACAGTTTTTGTGTGGACAAATGTTTTTATTTCCTTTGGGTATGTATCTAAGAGTAGAATTGCTGAATCATATGGCAATTCTGTTTTTAACTTTTTGAGGGACTGAAAAACTGTTTTCCAAAGTGGCTATACCATTCTACCTTTCTGCCAGCTATGTTATCTCCACATCCTCGACACCACTTGTTATCACTTGTCCTTTTGATTATTGCTGTCCTAGTGTATGGAAAGAGGTAACTCATTGGAGAACCACTGCTTTTTAAAAAGAATAGATGATTACATTGTTTTCCTTAAAATATATTATTATTATTAGGAAAAAAAGGGGGAGGGGGTCCAGGTACATCAGCCTATTTTCTGGTGAGATTTTTAGATATATTCAAATTGTGCCAGGGCAAAAAGTATTTGCTATCTTATGAGAAATCTCATCTAACGTTAATCCAAGTTAGACCAGAAATCCTTTAACTGGTTTCCTAGGAGGGAAAAAGTAATTAACATTTTTCCTTTAAGGCTGTTTCCATTTCATAAAATAATCTCATCAATAAGCTACAAATAGGATGGTTGAGAATATACTACTGTTAGATGGACACACAATGGGTTAAATGATGTCAGCACATGTCAGAGAGGACCCAGTGAAGATAAAGACAAGTGTTAATGTTCTTCTCTGTGCTTTCTTAATAGATTACATAGCAATTTCATTAGTTCAGAAATGTTAGTTAAATTGAGTGGGTGAGAATTTACTTGACTGAATTTATTGACTACTATATATGACTCTGAAATCATTTGTCAAAAACAGGGCAATGTTCAAGAAGTGAGGAACAAAACCAGATTTCATATAGATACAAAATGAAGAATGGCCTACCGATGTGCCACAGCAAGATCTAAATTCTAGAAACTAAGAAATGACAGACTGGATTAAAAATAATTGCATGGTGCTGGTTTATAGTATGAAGAATATGACAAGCAAAGGTGCTCACAATTGACTTGCAAAAAGGGATACTGGAAAAAATAAAAATCATAAAAAAGAGGAGGGGGTGGTCGGGAGGCACTGAGAGTCTTTAAATATAATTAAAGAGATAGTAAAGTGGGACCTAAAAAGAAATTGGACAATCGAGAAAGATAAATCCAAACAGATAAGGATTCATGATGAGTAAAAATTCTAAGTAGTCTCTCCAAAAAGGAGACAAGATTATACTTAGAAATCTGAGATAACTAACTATATAAGTGACTTATACCACAGATCATACTATGACCTAAACCTCTGAAGACAGGAAAGGTGAAACTGTTAGTAATAATGAATAGACTCTAACCACTTGAACTTGCACCTGTTATTTATATTGGTGATAAAAATGGAGGGTGTGTTAGATTCAGTTGTCAACTTGGCCAGGTGAACATACCTAGTTTTGTTGCTGCGGACATAAGCCAATGGTACGTGAACCTCATCTATTGCTAATTACATCTGCAGTAGGCTAGGAGGCGTGTCTGCTGCAATGAGTGACGTTTGACTTAATTGACTGGTGCTTAAATGAGAGAGGGCAAAGTAGCACAGCCTAGCAGCTCAGCATACCTCATCTCAGCACTTGCAGCTCAGCCCAGGCCTTTGGAGATGCAGAAAGAAGTCACCCCGGGGAAAGTTGTTGGAATCCAGGGGCCTGGAGAGAAGACCGACAGATACTATCCTGTGCCTTCCACGTAAGAAAGAACCTCAGTGGAAAGTTAGCTGCCTTTCCTCTGAAGAACTAACAAGATAAATCCCCTTTTATTAAAAGCCAATCCGCCTCTGGTGTGTTGCATTCCTGCAGCTGGCAAACTAGAACAGAGGGGAAAACAGCTTCTAAAAATATAATTGTCAAAGTATTAACAAATTGATGGTGAAAACTTTTTTTTTTTACTTTTAAAAGCTGATAAAAAAAGCTAGTAATCCTCTTAAAGAAAATCAAACATCTCAGTTGAAAAGTATATTAACCATATTTATTCATTAAATACTAATTAAGTTTTCTAAAACAGAACTAGGAAAGATCCAGCATGCATATTTAATTTAAGTACAGTGGATTCAGTACCAAGTATTCATGCTATATGCATCAAAGCTCTAGATGACAAATTATCATTGTTATTGTCATCATCGTCATCACCTTCATGTTTTATTTTCAGTGCGCTTGATGATTCATTGGCAGTATTTGTAATGACACCATGTTAGTGGCAATAGGAATTTTTTTTGACCTAATTAATGATGAATTAATCAGAACTACTGATGTTGCAGGAATGAATGCTTTTACAGCTGGGGACTGTGAAATAGGCATCTGTACTATAAACCTTTGCCCTGTGAGGGACATTGGCAGCCCTACTTAATTTGAAACAGACATAGTTTGTGGGGTGCTGTGCCTGGTGTGGGAGTACCAGGTCTGCCAGTAACTGAACCCACACTTAACTTGGAAACTGTAACTTTTCCTGCAGAAGCAGATGCATTTTTTTTCCCGTAAAGACACGTTTATAGTTTGAAGCAGTTAAGCAGTATTTACCAAGTGGCAATCTAGGACCTGCATATGACTTGATCAGTGGCAAAGAGATTTGATTTCTTTGCCTTGCAAAATCTAATAAAAAAATCTCTTGGAGGAGGAGAGGTAAAAGATCATTCAGCATGAGGGTGGATTGTCAGTTACACATCATCTGCATTAAGATGCTTCTTAATGCAAAAGTATCTTCCTTAGCATGACTGGAATAAATTTTTGCATCATCTAGAATTGTGGTCACATATTGGAAGGCAAACTCCAACGTTTGATTTATAATTCTTGGTTCATATTCTGTAATCTTCATATCCTTCAGGATTTATACCATGATCTGTTCATCTTTTGGCATGCTCTTGGGAGTATCCTCTTGCTAGATTACATGATATCTGATGATCACACTTCTTTAGCTATATCATTCACATTTCAATCCTGATCTTGATGCAAGTTCTTTGCCTAGTGTAAATTTTCCAACCCTTGGTATACTGGTGAGCAGGATGTTTGGCTCCAACATGGTCCTCACCATAATGGCTCTGAGCACCCAGACTTGTGCATCCCATGCACAACAAGGAGACCACTTTCTTGATACTGTCCTTTGATGTACAGAAGTTCTTAATTTTGGTAATGTTTATCTATTTTTTCTTTTGTTGCTTGCGCTTTTGATATCATATCTAAGAAATCACCATGAAATCCAAGGTATGAAGGTTTTCCCCTATGTTTTTTTCTGGGAGTTTATGGTTTTAGGTCTTGTATTTAGATACTTGATCCATTTTAAAGTTAATTTTTGTATATGGTGTGAGGTAGGGGTCCAACTTCATTCTTTTGTGTGTGGACATTCAGTTTTCCCGGCACCACATGTTGACGAGACCATTCTTTCCCAATTAATGCATTTGGCACTCTTGTCACAAATTAGTTGACTACAGATGTGTGATTTCATTTCTAGACTGTCAATTCTATTCAGTTGGTTTATATGTCTATCTTTATAAAAATGATCTTTTAAAGTGTTTTTTAAATTCCTTTGTATCTGAGTTTCCTTATCTATAAAATTGGGGTAATGATAGTCCTCTCATAGAGTTGTTGTGAGGATAAAAAGAATTAGTATATATAAAATATTTAGAATAATGCCAGACACTGAATAATGAATTGTTAATGAGACATTGTGTGATATTATATTAAGCCAAGTGAAAGGTTTAAGGCAGAAAGAGGGTTTATTAATATTAGATTTGAATGGAATAATTATTAGCTTGTTTATGCTTAATTATACTATATGTGTCCATGCAAAAAAATATGTAAGTCTTTTAGTATATGTCCTTATTATGTGTTATTTTTTCTTAATTAAAAGGCTAAGAAGCATCAGGCCTTCCTAGTAGAGACATGTGAAAATAATGTGAAAGAATTGGAATCGATCTTGGACAGCTTTACTGTGTCGGGCCAGTGGACATCAGGTTAGTTGAAGGTATAAAATGACAGATGCATCTGTCAATGTTCCAAAGTCACTACATTTTGGGAATTCTGCAGATGCCTTGATAGTCCCTCTTCTCAACATGTTTTGATTTGATGACATGATAAGAGCAGTTCTCACAGCAGTCGGTTGGCGTAGCTGGCTGAGAAAGGGTGACGGAGTGTGGACCTGCTGTTGTCCTCCCAGAACTTGATTTACAAGTGTTGGGGTCTGTATGATTGGACAGACAAGGGCTCACTTGCTGTGTTCTGAATCCAACTGAGAAAAAAGTCCTTACAGTATACCTGCAAGGGGAACAGATGTTTCAATCAAAATGAGCCAAATTCTGAGGCAACCTTCAGCGACTTAAAGGTCATGCATTCAAAAGGTTATATAGGACACAGGCTGTAACATAGTGCATATTCTGTACTGTTGTTTTCTAAGCTGATTTTCATGTTCAATTCCTACTTCTATATATAATACTCTCCAGATAAGAGTATTTAGGTGAAATATTCTGATGTTATTACTATCTCTCAAAATATGATAAAGAGATACAATAATTGTATATTAGATAGACATATTTTGGAAACGAGCAAAAGTATTAATTGTCTAATGAATGCAGTCCATGAGTTCTACTTTTTAAACTTTTCATGCTTATGCAATTATGTATGCCATTATAGCTTTGACTTAACTACTCTTAGTTTTCTACCTCTATTTTTTTTTGCCATACTGTCAGCCTCAAATTATTTAGTCATCCACTGACTGAATTATATTCTTCAAAAGGCAAGTAAATTTAAATTCCTTACACTTCAAATTCATCTGCAGGACTCTTTATTTTTAAAAGGAATCAAACATTTATTTGGCAGACAAATTTTTTAGGAAATGCTTAAGGTCAGGAAAGTTTGTTGTCCATGAAAAGGCAGGAATGTCCAAACACCATATTTTAAATTATGGGCCTGCAGATTTCTCAATTGGTGAACTGTGTTTTGCTACTACTTATTTTTCTTAGTCTGCTTTTCTCCTTATTTTTTAGTGTAATTTTGTGAAATTATTGTGTAACTTTCTTCATTTTTATTTCTTAGTATGGAAAAATCAAGATGTATAAAAGTGAGACAATATTATAGATAACCAACTTTCATTTATGAAAAAATGGTAAAGCATTGGAAGATAAAATTTTCTGTTGCTAAGTTTTATTGTTGAGGTATATCATAGTTTAATGGTGTTAGGACCTTTAAAAATTATTAAATGTTTTCCTAGTTTATCTTATGCTTCAATATTATTTTAAATACTTCTTTAAAGTTGAATTAGAAAGTCTAAGTACAATGAGGTTGTGTCTTTTTTTAAATTCTTATTTCAAATGAAATAGTTTATAACAAAGCAACTCACAGGTTTTTTAATTAAGCCTATTGAAAAAAAGATTGCTTTCTTTTTATTCTTATTCTTTAGTAGTCACCCTATTTTCACTTCCTAGTTTCTGATCTGCATGCATACCCTGTAATGTTACAGGGAATGTGTTCCTGGAGAAGGGACTGTACTCTGAATCCATTCTTTGTGAGATTGTTTAAACATTGTGTTGGTTATGTACTCTTTTGATTCCGAAGATCCATTCTCCTATGGTCTCTTTCTTTTTTGCCCTTTGCTCTTTTTTTTTGCCCTGATCTCTATGGACTGACTGAAAATCAGCTTAGAAAACAACAGCACAGAATACGCACTATGTTACAGCCTGTGTCCTACGTAACCTTTTACATACATGACCTTAAAATTGCTAAAGGTTGCCTCACAATTTGGTGCATTAAATTGATACATCTGTTCCCCTTTGCAGGTAAAGTGTAAGGACTTTTTTCTCAGCTGGACCCTTATAATCTGGCTTCTGGTTAGGTTTGAGCAGTGGATGCACCAGCAGAAGATCAGAGGCTTGGAGGAGAAAGAAGTTAGGGTATTTCTTTCACTTGCTTTCTCCTGCCCTGGAGCATTCCTGTCGGTGGCTATATTTCTCAGCAGCTACAACTCCTGTCTGGTGGGTCCTCTTCCATAGTTGTGGGCCTTGTTGGACAATGGCAGCATTGTTCCTTGTGCTTGGCCCCTTAGGCTTAGCGGTGGTATTAGTTTTCTGTTCTTGCGTGTTCCTTTTTTTTTTTTTTTTAGCTTTTTTATTGTATAGTATAACATATATACAAAGCAAAGAAATGAAAAAGCAATAGTTTTCAAAGCCCTCTTCAAAAAGTGGTTACAGAACAGATCCCAGAGTTTGTCATGGGTTACCATACAGTCCTCTCATATTTTTCCTTCTCGCTGCTCCAGAATATAGGAGGCTAGAGGGCTTAAATACTTTTTTTCTCATCACAATCAACTTTTTTTCCTTCTTTTTTTGTGAACAATAACATATATACAAAAAAGCTATAAATTTCAAAGCATAGCAGCATAATTAGTTGTAGAACACATTTTAGACTTTGATGTGGGCTACAATTTCACAATTTTAGGTTTTTATTCTAGCTGCTGTGAAATACTGGAGACTAAAAGAGATAGTTTAATGATTCAACATTCATATTCATTTGTTAAGTCCTATCTTCTATGTATAATTCGACCATCACCTCTGATCTTTCCATACCCCTCTTCGAGGTTGTTTGGGCTATGGCAATTCTAAATTTTTCATATTGGTAGGGTCTGTCCCTAATGTAGGGTAGGGAGATGGAACTATGTGATGTTCTGGAGAGGCTGGGCTAGCTTTAAGGACTTATCTGGACCAGGGACCCATCTGGAGGTTGTAGGTTTCTGGAAAGTTACTCTAGTGCATGGAACCTTTGTGGAATCTTATATTTTAGGTGTTTTTTAGAATTGGCTGGAATGGTCCTGGTTGGGGGTTGGCAGGTTATGACAGGTAGCAGGGTCTACTTGAAGCTTGCGTAAGAGCAACCTCCAGAGTAGCCTCTTGACTCATTTGAACTCTCTCTGCCACTGATACTTTATTAATTACACTTCTTTTCCCCCTTTTGGTCAGGATGTAATTGTTGATCCCATGATGCCAGGTCTGGATTCATCTCTGGGAGCCCTCTCCCATGTCACCAGGGAGACTTTCACCCCTGGATGTCATGTCCCAGGTAGGGGGGGAGGGCAATGATTTCATTTGCAGAGTTGGGCTTAGAGAGAGTGAGGCCACATCTGAGCAACAACAGAGGTCCTCCAGAAGTAACTCTTAGGCATGCTTATTATAGCTTCTCTGCTACCTACATAAGCTTCACAAGAGTAAGCCTCACGATTGAGGGCATGGTCTATTGATTTGGGTATCCCTAAGGTTTGACACAGTATCAGGGAGTTCCCTGATGGTAAGGCTTAATAGTTACATAGTCTTTCTCCCCTCCTTCAGGGGACTTTGCTAATACTTTTTAATTATCTGCTTAATATACTCTAGGATGTTTCCAGGCATTACAATAATGTACACAGGATTAAAGAACCTCTTTCTTATTCTAAGCTTCCTGTGTTTCAGTTGTTCATACAGATAGGTTGAATTAGATTATGCACTACAGAAAATTTCAGTTCCAGATCAAATAAACCTTTCTTCCATCGTTCTCAAAGAGTATGTGTGGTTCTAAAATATAGACACTGTCTTCCTTACCCCTCTGTTCTGAATTACTTTAACCCCAACCTGTTTGGCTTCATTCTTATCTCTAAATACCAGGTTACATAAATAAAACAGCTTCTCAAAATCCAGGAATAATAATCACCACTCCAGACTTAATGTGTCTGCTCTAAAAGCTTATAATCTAGGCCCCTGTTTTCTTATAAGCACTTTCTAAGGGTGACCATGCCATTGTTGTTTTTTTGTTCCTGGCTTATTTTGTCTCACCAAATGTCCCACATGTTCATTCACATCATTGCATGCCTCATGACATTGTTCCTTTTTGTAGCAGCACAACCTTCGTTCATAAATATACACCATTATTAGCCAATCTACTTCTCCATCAGTGTATCCTTGAGCCACCTGCATTCACCAGGCATTGTGTAGAGGGCCCAAAGTCCACAGTCCATCAACAGTCACAATTTTAGATAATTTCATTGTTCCCAAGAGTCAGAAAACCAATAAACTCTCCCTCACCAAATAGGAAATCTGAACATCCACTTAACTCTTGTCCCTCATTCCATTATTTATCTCTGCTGTTGCTATGTTAGTGCTGATGGTTTCTTTTCAAACATAGCTCACAGCATGCAATAGCAGTTTTCCCCCTGTACCCTGGACTTAAACACTCTTTATACAAGAATCATATCTTTGAAATAATGCTTACGAGAATTCATTCATTTCTAGTGTGAGTCAGTGGGACACGTAGGTCTATACAACCCCTTCAATCTTGTTCATCTTCAATATGGTAATGTTACTTACAGACCCACTAGAGAATCACCTTTGCTCCTATCTATTCCCTTACATTGGAGCTCAACCTCATTAGCTAACGGTTCACCCATTTCTAGCATCTATGTATCTCTGAGTCCCCTATATTCTGTATTATAAGCCTCTGATTATAGTTTTATGCTGGTCATAAAAGTGGAATCGTATAGTATCTGCCCTTTTGTGTCTGGCTAATTTCACTCATCATTATGTCCTCAAGGCTCATCCATCTTGTCATGTGCTTCAGACATCATTTCGTCTTATTGCTGCATAATATTCCATCATATGTATATACCACATTTTGTTGATCCACTTATCTGTTAATGGGCATTTTGTTTGTTTCCGTCTTTTGGCGATTTTGAGAAATGCTGCTAGGAACATTGGTGTACACATTTCTGTTTGTGCCATTGCTCTCAGCTCTTCTGTGTATATACCAAGTAGTGCTATTGCTGGGTCATAGGGCAACTCAATATTTAGTTTCCTAAGGAACCACTAAACAGTCTTCCATAGTGGCTGCACCATTATATATTCCCACCAGCAGTGCATAAGTGTCCCAGTTTCTCCAGATCATCTCCAACGCTTATAGTTTCTATTTGTTTAATTTCAGCCATTCTTTCTTTTTTAATTTTTTAAATTTAATTTTTTTAAATACCAGAAAACACAAAGCAAATGCAAACATTCCCATTTTGATCATTCCATTCTCATGTATAATCAGTAATTCACAATATCATCACATAGTTGCATATTCATCATCATGATCGTTTCTTGGAATATTTGCTTCTATTCAGAAAAAGAAATAAAATGAAAACAGAAAAAAATTTATACATACCATACCCCTTACCCCTCCCTTTCATTGATCACTAGCATTTCAAACTAAATTTATTTTAACATTTGTTCCCCCTATTATTTATTTTTATTCCATATGTTCTACTCATCTGTGGACAAGGTAGATAAAAGAAGCATCAGACACAAGGTTTTCACAATCGCACAGTCACATTGTGAAAGCTATGTCATTATTCAGTCATCCTCAAGAAACATGGCTACTGGAACACAGCTCTACATTTTCCGGCAGTTCCCTCCAGCCTCTCCATTACATCTTGAATAAAAAGGTGATATCTACTTAATGTGTAAGAATAACCTCCAGGATAACCTCTCGACTCTGTTTGGAATCTCTCAGCCATTGACACTTTGTCTCATTTCACTCTTCCCCCGTTTGGTCAAGAAGGTTTTCCAAATCCCTTGATGCTGGGTCTCAGCTCATTCTAGGGTTTTTCTCAATTCCTTGATTTTGAGTCTCAGCTCATTCTAGAATTTCTGTCCTATGTTGCCAGGAAGGTCCACACCCCTGGGAGTCATGTCTCACGTAGACAGGGGGAGGGTGGTGAGTTTGATTGTTGTGTTGGCTGGAGAGAGAGGCCACATCTGAGCAACAGAAGAGGCTCTCTTGGGGGTGACTCTTAGGCCTAATTTTAAGTAGGCTTGACCTATCCTTTATGGGGTTAAATTTCATATGAACAAGCCCCAAGACTTGGGGCTCAGCCTGTAGCTTTCGTTGTCCCCACTGCTTGTGAGAATATCAAGAATTTAACTTGGGGAAGTTGAATTTCTCCCCATTCTCCCCATTCCCCGAAGGAGACTTTATAGCAGCCATTCTTATAGGTGTGAGGTGGTATGTCATTGTAGTCCTGATCTACACTTCCCTTATAGCCAATGAAAATGTGCATCTCTTCATGTGCTTTTGAGCCATCTGTATTTGCTCTTCAGAAAAATGCCTATTCATATCTTTAGCCATTTTATAATTGGATTGTTGGTTCTTTTGGTGTTGAGTTATATGATTTCTTTGTATATACCGGAAATCAAACCGTTCTCTGATATGTGATTTCCAAATATTTTCTCCCATTGAATTGGCTGCCTCTTCACCTTTTTGACAAAGTCTTTTGAGTTACAGAAGTATTTGATTTTGAGTAGTTCCCATTTATCTGTTTTTTCTTTTGTTGCTTGTGCTTTGTGTGTAAAGTTTAGGATCCTACCTCCTATTACTAGATCTTGAAAATGTTTCCCTACATTTTCTTCTAGAAGCTTTATGATGCTAGTTCTTATATTTAGGTGTTTGATCCACTTTGAGTTAATTTTTGTATATGGTGTAAGATAGGGGTCCTCTTTCATTGTCTTGGCTATTGATATCCAGTTCTTCCATGCCCAATTATTGAAAAGACTATTTTGCTCCAGTTCTGTGGATTTGGGGGCCTTGTCAAAAATCAGTTGACCATAGATTTGATGGTCTAGCTCTGCATTCTTGATTCGATTCCATTGGTCAATGCTTCTGTCTTTGTGCTGGTACCATACTGTTTTGACCACTGTGGCTTTATAATAGGTTTTAAAGTCAGGGATTGTTTATCAACCCACTTCGTTCTTTTTTGTGATGCTTTTAGTTATTCGAGGTCTCTTTCCCTTCCAGATGAATTTAGTAGTTAGCTTTTCCAAATCTTCAAAATAGGTTGTTTGGAATTTTGATTGATACTGTGTTGAATTTATAGATCAATTTGGGGAGAATTGACATCTTATCTATATTTAACCTTCCTATCCATGAGCAGGGAATGTCTTTCTACTCATTTAGATGTCCTTTGATTTCTTTTAGCAATGTTATGCAGTTTTCTGTGTACAAGTCCTTTACATCCCTACTTAAGTTCATTCCCAAGTATTTGATTCTTTTAGTTGCTATTTTGAATGGAAGTTTTTCCTTGACTAACTCCTCAGCTAGGTCATTGCTTGTGTATAGAAATGTTACTGATTTTTGCACATTAATTTTTTGTCCTGTTACCTTGCTGAATTTGTTTATTAGCTCAAGTAACTTTGCTATAGATTTCTCAGGATTTTCCAAGTATAGTATCATATCATCTGCAAATAATGAGAGTTTTACTCTTCCTTTTCAATTTGGATGCCTTTTATTTCTTCGTCCTGCCTGATTGCTCTAGCTAGAACTTCTAGCACACTGTTGAATAATAGTGGTGACAGTGGGCATCCTTGTCTCATACCTGATCTTTGAGGGAAAGCTTTCAGTCTTTCTCCATTGAATATGATGCTGGCTATTGGTTTTTCATATATTCCCTTTATCATATTGTGGTAGTTGCCTTTGATTCCTATCTTTTGAAGTGTTTTTATCAGAAATGGATGCTGAATTTTGTCAAATGCTTTTTCAGCATGAATCGAGATGATCATATGATTTTTTCCTTTTGATTTGTTAATGTGCTGTATTACATTAATTGATTTTCTTGTGTTGAACCATCCTTGCATTCGTGGTATAAACCTCACTTGGTTATGGTGTATAATTCTTTTAATGTGCTGTTGGGTTCGATTTGCTAATATTTTATTGAGAATTTTTGCATCTATGTTCACTAGGGATATTGGCCTGTAGTTTTCCTTTCTTAGAGCATCTTTACCCGGTTTTGGTATTAAAATGATATTAGCTTCATAAAATGAGTTAGGTAGAGTTCCTTTTCCTCAATTTTTTTGAGAAGCTTGAGCAGGATTGGTGTTAATTCTTTGTAGGATTTTTGATAAAATTCCCCTGTGTAGCATCTGTCCTTGGGCTTTTCTTTGTAGGAAGATTTTTGATGACTGATTGAATCTGTTTACTTGTGACTTGTTTGAGATCTTGTATTTCTTCCTGAGTCAGTGTAGCTTGTTTGTGTGTCTTCAGGAATTTGCCCATTTCATCTAAGTTGTCTAGTTTGTTGGCATATAGTCGTTCATAGTATCCTCTTATGATTTCTTTTATTTCTTCAGGGTCTGTGGTAACACATCCCTTCTCATTTCTGATTTTGGTTTTTTGCATCCTTTCTCTTTGTTTCTTTGTCAGTCTTGCTAGTGGCCCATCAATTTTTATTGATTTTCTCAAAGAACTAACTTTTAGTTTTATTGATTCTTTCCATTGTTCTTTTGTTCTCCCATTCATTTATCTCTGCTTTAATCTTTCGGGGTTAGTTTGCTGTTCTTTCTCAAGTTCCTCCAGGTTTGCTGTTAAGTCCTCGATTTTTGCTCTTTCTTATTTTTTAATATAGGCATTTACAGCAATAAACTTCCCCCTCAGCACAGCCTTTGCTGCATCCCATAAGTTCTGATAAGTTGTATTCTCATTTTCATTCATCTTCATATAGCTACTGATTTCTCTAGCAAATTCTTCTTTGACCCACTGGTTGTTTAAGAGTGTTTTATTTAATCTCCATATATTTGTGAATGTTCTCATTCTGTGGAGGTTATTGAGATCCATCTTCATTCCATTGTGACCAGAGAAAGTACTTTGAATAATTTCAGTATTTTTAAATTTATAAAGACTTGTTTTATGCCCCAGTATATGAGCTAACATGGAGAATGCTCCATGAGCACTAGAGAAGAATGTATAACCTTGTGCTTTGGTATACATATATGTCTTATAGGTCTAATTCATTTATCAGGTTATTTAATTCCTCTATTTCCTTGTTGATCTGTCTGGTTGTTCTAGCTATAGAGGAGAGTGGTGTATTGAAGTGTCCTACTATTATTGTTGAAACATCTATCAGTGCCTTCTGTTTTGCCATTGTCTGTCTCATGTACTTTGGAGCTCCTTGATTGGGATCATAAATGCTTGCGATTGTTATATCTTCTCAGTGAATTGACCCTTTAATTAGTATATTTGTCTCTTTTGATGTTTTTACATATAAAGTCTATTTTGTTCAATGTTAATATAGTTACTCCTGCTTTCTTTTGGTTACAACTTGTGTGGAAAATCTTTTTCCATTCTTTCACTTTCAATCTATTTGTATCCTTGTGTCTAAGATGATTCTCTTGTAAGCAGCATATAGCTCTATTGGGTTTCTTAATCCATTTTGCCAATCTCTATCTTTTAATTGGTAAATTTAGTCTGTTAATATTCAAAGTCATTACTGTAAAGGCTTTTTTTTTATTCCACCATCTTATCTTTTTAATTTTATTTGTCAGGTGTATATGTTCTTTTCCCTCTTTCTCTTTGTATTCTTTAAATTACCCTTAGTGGTACTCTTCAATTCTGTGCCCTCCTCCAA
>PVIY010042187.1:0-21123 GCA_004026745.1 Myrmecophaga tridactyla
TGGAAGCCACCACAAATTAATAGGCATTCATCCTCCTGAGCAGTTGAAACTGAAACAGCAGCCGTTATGGCTGCTAATTGGGAGAGATTGCCTTATATTAAAATAACATGGTCAAAAAGAAAGAAACACTGGCTTCAAAAATGAGCCTGAAGTCAAACATCACAATGTCAAATACTCAGAATCATAGGTTTTGATGTACTGTAGAAATGATCCTTCATGGGCAAAATATCTCAAAGGACCTCAGATGAAGACTGTTCTCAAGGCTTCATTCCTCAGGGAGAAATATCAAACAACTTCTAAGTCCCTCTGATGTCTGCGGTTCTAAAATAATTTCTGTCCTTTCTCTGCTACAGAATCCC
The DNA here is from genome assembly GCA_004026745.1 of Myrmecophaga tridactyla. Taxonomy (NCBI): domain Eukaryota; kingdom Metazoa; phylum Chordata; class Mammalia; order Pilosa; family Myrmecophagidae; genus Myrmecophaga; species Myrmecophaga tridactyla. The sequence continues at coordinate 360 of PVIY010042187.1, forward strand.
TAGCTCCCTAATGCCTAATTTGCATTCATACTGCTCAACCTGACACACTGAATTTCTCTAGGTTCCACCCCCAAGCTACCACCCTATATCTGCTGCAATGCTCTCCAATGCCCACCTTGAGCTCCAACTAAAGTCCTCTCATCTGCTGGCAGATTTGTCTGTAATCACAGGCAGGAAATTAGACATATCAGAAAAACAGTCCAATCTCCGTATTTCCCACATTTATGACCTTTTATTTTTTATTTCACTTCTTGAGACCTCAGTTATCCCAAATGTAAATGAGAATATTTCATTGAATGTCTTTCTAGATCTAGATTTTTTTTTCATTCTGGCTTGGAGTGAGAAAAAAAGATTGGAAGGTGAGAATCAGGAAAAACTTCATAAAGAAAATGGTATTTTGTGTGGTACAGGAAAAAGAAGGAGTAAAACTGGCCCTGGAACTGACTAATGCAGGTAGAATAAAAGATTAGCTCAGACAATTGGTGCAAAGCACAGGTTCCTACTAGCCAGTGCCAATCTTAGCTGTTATTTACTACTGGTGTTTTATCATAAAGCTAAATTAATTCAGTAGTAAGACACTTTGGAAGCTAAGTTTACTCTATATGAATGTTTTCCTTTATTCTTTTGTGATCTGTCTATTCTTTTACAGTTAAAATAGCCTTTATAAACTGTAGACCAATAATCCAGCATGGCATATGTAATCTTAAAAATGTCTTTACGTTGCAAAATTGAAAAATTGACGACCATATGGTGGTATCCAGAATGTTGCTGAAACATTTCTGGTCCATGAAATATAAATGGAAACAAAAGGAAAACAAAGTGTGGAAATCATTGGTATAAGTCAAACAGTAAGCAATTTAGTTTAGAGATCCAGCACCTTTAATTGACTATAAGATTAACAAAATAGAATCTCAAGCCATGGATATCAAGGTAGGTTTAGAATTATCACTGCTATATCATGAAATGAAGAAGCTCAGGAAAGTTAAGCCCATGATCCAGAATTTCACATCCACTTCTTCACAACTTGAAAGTCCATGTTTCTCATGATTGAATAATTGGGGATGGTCAAAACTGGCAACTTCTCACCCACTGATGTCAGTAAGAGCAGTACCTTTGGGTTGGTGAGGAGAGAATTTATTTTGTTCAGCATTGTAGTTAAAATGGAAGGTGAGAAACTGGTGGAATGAATTTCAAAATCTCCTTTGTGAAATAAGGTGACTTTGGATTATAGATATATGTAAAACATAAAGTTAAATGAGAAATTTATATGTTTGACTTTTGACTTTTTATCAACAATAAGAAAAAACAACCTGCAGAAGGTGTGAGAATAGAGGAAAGAAGGGGCTTAACTGGAACAGGATGATGTATGATAACCAGACAAATCTAAATGAGATGGTGTAGAGACTTTTTATTTCATATATATGCCAGTTAAAATCCCAAATCCAACTTCTATCTGCTGTATAACACCGGTAAAGTTAAGTAGAGTAAATGTAAAAAATGAAACCATAGTAGTACTAGAAGATATCTTGGATGAATTCCTCTTTAACCTTGATGTGTAGAAGGGATCTCTACGTTTCTAAGTTCTATTACTAAGTTTCCTTTTCCCTTTTTTCTGGACACAACATTTCATTTTTCTTTGGAAAATTACACATGACTTAGGTGGAACAATTACTAAAAGTAAAGCTGCCTTCTCCAGCTAAGACAGGGGTGTGTGAACAAAGTTAATGATTCAAATCAAACTTTTTCCTTTGGAATTTAAATACATTTATATCATTAGAAGTACTGCATGGAAAGGAGCCTTATATATACAAATTACTCAATGTTTCTCCTCCCCTGAAAAGGTAGAACGTGATAACATCACCCTCATATTGAGAGATTGTCTAGACCTGAAAGAAAAAGCTAAAATGGTAAATAAATCATCTGAAAAATTTGATGATAATGGGGAGTTTGAGACTTGAAGATTTGGAATCTGAAGATGGCTGAAAACAGTGACTGGTAAAGGCAGGAGAGGCACTTACAGCAATATAGACAAGGAGTGAGTTCTCTTGTAAGGATTGAGCAGACGTTGAGACCAGGCTATTTATACTAGTTTACGCATGTAAAGTCATGCAACATTTAGAATGAATAGCAGATTGTGCAAATTTATTGGAGATGTCAGGAGTGATGAAGGGCTGGATCTTATCATATCTGAGTTCTTGATGTAATCTAGAAAGGTTGAAAATTTGCACATCAGTTAAGCAAAATTTCAAGTTTCCAAAAATCAAGGATGGATAACATTACAATATTCCTATTCACTCAATTTCCTTTCAAGGTTGTGTTATAATTTGGGTGGAATAAATCATTATTCTATCCAAGTCTAGTCAGTAGGCATGAGAGAAAATTCTTGCTTACAAATTCCTTTAAACACAAACTATGAAATTTCAATAATTTATGCTTCCTCACGTGACTTATGAAAAATATTATCCACTCTGCAGAGAGCTCCAGAACAAGAAAAATTAAATAGCTAGTCTATGGAAAATTTTTTTTAAAAGTGCCCAATCGACTAAAGATGGCAGAAACTCAAACATCAAAGATATCTGAAGTGGAACAGCTACTCATGAAGAAATGTCTTGGGATAGAACTTTAGTTTTGTACCAATGAAATTATGTTGACATAAATATTTACGTGGTCAAGGGAATATCTATATGACTAATAAACTCATTCAATATGATGTCAGGATTTGAGATGGATGGGATTTCTGCAAATTAAGTGCTGGGGAGGAACTAGGAAGGTGGAAATGACAGTGGTGAGAGGTATTGTTTATGTTCTTTCCTGTAGCTATGTTCCTTTCACCTTTCAGTATCATTGGTTTGTCATCTGGCCCATAGAGCTGCTACTTCAACAGCACAGGATTAAAATCCATGATGGTTAATTTCCTGTGTCAGCTTGGTTGGGTCATGGCAAACAGTTTCTTGGTCAAGCAAGAATTGGCTTGATTGTTATTGTGAGGATATTTCCTGGATTTAAATCACTAGTTTCACTACAGCTGATTACATCTACCATCCACAAAGGAGATTGAGTTCAGCAATAAGAGGAGACTAATTGAAGGCCTTAAAGGGAGAACTGATGATATCAGTAGTCAGAAAGAAGAATTTCTATCTCTACTCCAGCCAGAAAACTTCTCCTGGAGAGTTCATTAAACCTTCATCAAAATTCCCAATTTATGGCTTGCCCTATTGAATTTGGACTTGACAACCCCACAGTCATGTGAGACAATTTGTAGAATCAATCTCATCATATTTGTCTATCTCCTGTTTGTTCTCTTCTCTGGAAAACCTTGACTCATATAGTAACACTAGCAAGAAGAGTGGGAGACTATCAGGATGCATCAGCTATTCTGTCTATCTGTGCTTCTAAATAAAACCAGGCTGGTTTTTAAACTCTTTACAAAATTGAACTTATTTATTCTCATAGCATCTGTCAATGTTATGCAAATTTAACTCCAATATTTACTTCTTTATGAAGATATACAAGTTTTCTGAACATGACATTACATAAGAAAGATACATTTTATTAATAAGAAGCACTTGCTTAAATACTAAGACATTAAACTTCATATTTTATGTACCAGCTGGGGCTTATGCCTCTGCCTAATGAAATACAGTTGCCTTTTTTCCTGTAAAATACAATTCCAGGTATTTTATTTTCAAGATTTTTTTTTTCATTTTTGCAGTGCAGCCTGGTAAGGAAAAATAGAAAGAAGGCTTAAAGCAAAGAAGAAATCACAAGTGTTACCTTAGGAACTTCTTTAATTTAATAAACCCTTAAAAGGTATAAACTTTATGCATGGTTGCTGTCAGGGGATGGTGGGTTGGAGGAAGTGTGAGACATGTTGAGGGACATGGAGGCTGACAAAGAATACTTTATCTTTCTAAGGTGAGTGGCTGAATTTCTCCATAGATTAAGCCTCAGAATTGATGATGCTTGAATACACCATTGCATCAGTCCGAAAATCCACTGGTTGTCAAGAAAAGGAAACTGATATCTCTCTGTTTCTCATTTCAAAGAAGATAATTTTTATTCTGCCCAACATACAAAATTCCAATAAGTTCCTTATGCTCTGAATAATACTGGGATGCTGGTTCCAATATTATGCAGTAAACATGACATATAGTGCATTAACTGAGAAGAAACAATGAAGAGATTTATAATTGGCAAGAATTTTCTTCCTTATTTGCCACCTAACAAATATATGTACTGCTTTATCTAATTAAATCAACGTAATTTATTATTAAAACTGAGTTAATGCTATACATGAAGGGGATATTTGGTAGTTGAAGCAACTGGAAAAGCAGGATGCTGTCTCCTCTGATAGAAAGACTGAGGTAATCCAGTGACGGAAACTTGGAGTAAGTTGGACACAAAAAGGACAGGCCTAGAAATATCAAAAAAAGATATTTTCCAAGTCAAAATTTTGCCTATAATAGTCAAAAGTCACAATCCTTTGCATAAAATTTTATCACTTATTTACCCTCCAGAGCATGTACTGGTTTTTGCATCCCAGATGTTCTCATTAGAATTGAACAGTCAAAAGAGTCATATGTGCAGGGAAAATAGATGTATGCAAATACAATGAAATATTTCACTAGCTTTTGCCCAAGTTGTCCAGATAAGATAGCCTGAGGTGAAATTTCCATGTTGTCACATTTAAGGAGACTGCAACTAAAGGAAAATGAGACAAGGAAATACAAGGAGAAACATTAGTTCTCAAGAAGCATAGTTGATGACAGGACATCATTAGGATGCCTAAATGAAACTACTATGTATCAAGAAAATCCATTAAGGTAAAAAAATGGAATACTTCCTAGGCTGGGTCCTGCTCAGTCTCTACTTTCTTTTGGTCAAAACCTGTTCACATGTCATCAACAGCCCATATGCCCACTATATATTAATGGATCCCTTACTTAAGCTTCTGTGGACATCCAAGGCTCCACGTGTCTAGTGAACAGGTACAATTTTCTACTTGTTGGTCACGTACACATGTGTAATAATTGTTCTGATGTGATGGCAGCCATAGTTTTTTAAATACAAACCTGAATCGTCTCTTGGACCTGAATTACCTCTTGGAAGTGAAGTAATATCCAATTTCTAAAATAGGGCAAGTGGGCAGGACTTATCATGTGAAATTTATTTTAGTAAGGCCGTCACTTGCACTGTTCTGGTACAGTTGAATCACATAAGAAAGAACGTCTCCCTCACCTATAGAAGAAAGCATATCTTGTCCTTCCAGGTAACCAGCCATCAGTTACAATATCCAAAAAGAGTTTAAGATAATAGGTTGACCAAACTACAAGAGTCAATGTTATATCCATCTCTTTCCTCCACTACCTATTTAAGATTTCTGTCACTCTTGGCCATCCATTTGGTTTGCCTGGATTGCTTGCTTGGAGGAATAATCCATAGCCCAAGCTGGTCTGTAAAATTTGGTGTCTTATCCTGTGTCCTTCTATACATAGTTGGGGGAACTGACCATTTAATCACATTGGGGACAGGAGCACCAAGAGGAGATGCAGTTAATCCCCTGGATAAAGATATCCTTTTATTGCTAGTCCTCCCAATATGAGAAGCCCAACATGACAGGGTAGTAAACCCAAACTGAAGTCCCAGGAAACTAACAGATTCTATATTTGTGGTGATTAGACGTACAAATTCCTGAAGTGGATGACTGGAAGTGATTGTGCGAGATGTCAACAGCACTTTAACTTCATGGTTGACAGAGTAGTTTTTCTATTGAGGATAGTTCACTCTACAAGAATCATTAGCCCAGTGCATAAGCTGAATAGTGGAAGGCAGTACTCAATCCCACAGGTTTTCCCTAGCTCAGTCCCTTAGCTAAGATTTTAGCCATCTAGCCCCACAGCAGTCTTGTGCCATCAGGCTAGCTAATTCTCGGTAGCGGAGTACACTGTCTGGCCATTGAAAATCATAATTATAAGTCCATTTTAACAAATTCTTTTCTGTAAAGGGCTGAAGACATGTGTGGAATATCATGTTGATTAGGCATTATGTAAGTCTTTAGGTAGTGGTATAAGCAAAAATACCTCAGGGGTTCACAGCCATTTCAAGTATTCACGTGAGTATGGTTGAATCTCTGTCTGTTCCAAAATGGAAGGGATAGATATTATTGATCATTCCCTATCTGTTTGGCTAACCTCCAAGAAGAATGATATCATATCAAGGTTTCATCGTTGGTTTCTGATGCTGGCAGATTGGATATTCACCAGTGACAAATAGCTAGCTCATTCTTAGTGCAGGGAATCTCCTGTTGTTGGGACCATGTGCACAATTCTTTTCCAGCATTTACCCTGTCTATGAGCACAGTGTCTGAGTACTGGGATGAAGGAATAGAGTCAAGGTGACAACCACATCATGACTCAACCCATGTTCTCAGTTCTGAGACACTCATTTGTTGCAGATAACCTCTGATAGGCATTAAAGTGAGGCAAAAACATACACATGTTGTGTTTTTAATTTCATGGGTCTATCTGGGTGTCTTATCCCCAGGTAAAATTATCACTGATTTCTAATCCAAGACGGTGACCAGGAAACCCAGCCATTCTCCACCGCACACAGTCAGTAGATGCCTTACCTTAGTTTTCCACCATACCGTGAATTTTTATTTCATTTTACTTAGGGCCACACTTGAAATGGGCTGTAGTTTGGCAGATCTGCAACCAACATATTTCACTGGTTTTCTGTAAATCAGGCCTCTGTCCTTTCTTCCCTCATGAAGGAAATTCATGTGAAGTTTTGTGTGGAGGAAGAAATGATCATACAGTGGAAGTAGATATGAAGGGAATCTGGGCCTCGCCTTATTATAATTTATTTCTTGCTTTTGCATGTTTTCAAATAAACTATTGGTATCGTAAAATACATTGTGCCTGGACACACAGACCCTATGGCAGGCAGATCTGGTAAGTCTCTGGGCACATAGTTTCTTGGTGTCAAATCTTCAGTTATATTTTCTTTCATTAGTCCCAAAATGACATATCTGAAGTCAGTGCAAATCTGCATGTCCATTCAGTTGTTGGAATTAGTTTTAGTGGGGATGATTTTTGATGTGAAGTTTATTGGTACTCCATATATTTTCTTAGATTCCAGACACAGAAACAGATAAGCAAAAGCCAAAGAACAGTGGATGTCAAAAAGAAGCATCTAAAAGCCTACAAATTCCCTAGATTTAGAAACACAATACTAATTATTACAATATTTACGCTTTTGTTGTGAAAAATAGAAGAGAGAATGGAAGAAAAAAGAGTTATTTTATTATATTCGGTTCTATAATCCTATTAAAAGAGAAGACATTTACAGCCAAAATGCCATAATTTCCTTTTACTACAAAAGGAAAACCAATAAAAACAGATTGTGTATCATATCAAAATGGATTACTTTTATTATTGAAGATAATGCTTGTGCAAACTTAAAGTTCGAGAGAAAGGCTGAATTGTCAAGATGAAATAGTTGTAATTGAGAAAAGTCACAAATAGAATTAACATATACTTTTGCAGTAAATCCTTACTTATTTGGAAACAGAAGCTTGATTCAGTGAAAAACAAGACTTACAGTTATACTTTCAGAGAGAGGAATATATAACCAACATGTGCCTAATATTCCTGCACTTACAAAATGTTTTCATATACATTATTTTAATTATATTACTTGCAAGCATTTACAGTGAGTTAACTAAATGCTAACAGTGTCTTCCCAAGTGGAAATAAAGTTGGATCTAATTTAATGAAAGAATAAAAAATATTGCTAGGGTTTGTATAAAATACATTTCTTAAGCATTTTCTCTCTCAGTAAAATGAATCAACACACTCCAATACTTGGTTTAATAATGGCAATTTGCATGTGAATCTTTATTTAATAAATGTTATAAAATACCAAATTAGCATAGGCTCCCACAGAAGATATCATTTGGATTTTAAAATATATAATAACAAAAATATATAAAATTTGCATTTCAGTTATTTATTTACCTTTTTGTCTTGTTTGTAAAGTTTAGTGTATATTATAAATCTTACATGTGTGGAAAGAACTCCGTAATGATTTGCATAAATGAACAGGCCTAGTGGATTCCTTCATGGTCAGGGAACTAATAATGTGAAATGAAAGCTTCGCAAAAAAGAATCCTGAACACAGACTTCACTTATGAAACACAAAGGCATAGATACAAAGTAATTCACAAACTGTAAAAAAAAAAAAAGTCAAGGTCTTCCAGTTCATTCTGCGTCCTGGAATTAACTGAACACCTGGAAGGTTTTCTACTACATGATGTGTTTAGGGCTAAAAGCTGGCAAAAGGGAACAATCGGTTACACTAATTACTGGAAACTTTTGATTGTGGTAATAAGCAGAGGCACCTGGTGTGCATGTGTTGGAAGATTCCCATAGTATCAAACTCTACTTTGAGGCCTTTTGAATATGATCACTTCCAGGAGACTCCAAAAATGCATGCTTTTATTTAAAAAAAAAATAGCATTCCAGAGTGTGCTGCTTTGAAAGCATTTATGTACCCTAGGAAAGCCAATCTTGTGGAGCAATCATTTCTTCCAATCCCTATTCGGTCTTACAGGTTGGAAATTTGATTAGGTTATCTCCAAGCAGATGTGACTTACTCAATTGTGGATATTAACTTTCGAAGAGTGGGAAATGTGACTCCACCCGTTCCAGGCGGGTCTTGATTACTTTATTGGAATCCTTTAAAAGAGGAAGCATCTTGAAGAAAGCTTGAGAATGGGGAGAGCAGTAGAAACATGAGCACTACAGAGTCCACCAGCCAGCCACCTTCGGAGATGAAGGAGAATGCTCCTAGGGGAGTTTCATGAAGCAAAAAGCCTGAAGAGCAAGCCAGAGAAATCACCATGTTCACCATGTGCCTTTCCAGTTGAGAGAGAAATTCTGAACTTCATCGGCTTTTCTTGAGTGAAGGTAACCTTTTGTTGGTGCCTTAATTTGGACATTTTTATAGACTTGCTTTAATTGGGACATTTTCTTGGCCTTATACTGTAAACTAGCAACTTAATAAATTCCCCGTTTTAAAAGCCATTCTGTTTCTGGTATGTTGCATTCCAGCACCTAGCAAACTAGAACAGGGAACTTTCAGAAAAATAAGATATTTCCAGTTAGATCAGCATGACTGCAACCCTAACTAAAAATTCTAAAGTTCAATTTTCCATTCTCAACTACCGGATTGTCTACTCTCTTATTTTTTGTACTAGCTTTCCTTTTTTTATTTTGTTTTAATAAATCACTTATACTTTGGCAGAAAAATCAACAAGAGCAGAGTTCTCACATACCCCCCTCACAAATACAGCTTTTTTTATTATTAACATTCTGCATTACAATTGATAAATAATACCATAAGATTTATTATTAATAATAGTCTATAGTTTACATTAGGTTCACTCTGTGCATCATACTATTCTGTATTTTGTTAATTATTATTTTAATTGTGGTAATATATAACTCATAAAATCTACCATTTTAACCACTTTAAAGTATACAATTCAATGGTGAAAATTACACATGTGGTTTTGTGCTAACATCACTATCATCCATTACCCCAATTTTTCTAACTTTCCAAACAAACTCTGCAAAATTAGTAATTCAGGTCTCATTCCCCATCTCCATCCTTGCCCCTGATAATCTGCATTCTAATTTCTCACTCAATGAATTTGCATATTCTAATGATTTCATTTAGATACTATTATATAATATTTGTCCTTTTGTGTCTGGTTTATTTTGCTCAACATGTTTCGAGATTCACCCATGTTAGGCAGGCCACGGTGTCTCAGCAGGTGGAGTTCTTGCCTGCCATGCTGGAGACCTGGGTTCATTTCCCAGTACCTGCCCATGTAAGAGAAAAAAAAAAAAAATCCCCCGTGTTGTGGCATGCATCAGAATTTTTTCTTTTCTCTTTTTTTTGTGGGGGGGTGCATAGTACAGGAATTGAACCCAGGTCTCCAGCATGAAAGGCAGGCATTCTACCCACTGAACTACCCATGCACCCTGTATCAGAATTTTGTTCCTTTTTCTGGCTGGATAATATTCTATTGTATGATTATACCACATTTTGTTTGTCCAATCATTCACTGACAAATATTGGGTTGCTTCCACTTTCCTATTGTGAATAATGCTGCCATGAACAATGGTATGCAAATATCTGATTCCTGCTTTCATATGCCTACAAATAGGATTGATGGGTTACATGGTAATTATACTTAACAATCTGAGCCTAACTTTTCTGCAGCAACTGCAGTATTTTACATACTCAATAATAAAATACAAGTGTTTTTATTTCTCCACATCCTCTCCAACACTTGTATTTTCTGCTTTATAAATAATAGCTTTTCTAATGAATGTAAAATGTTATCTCATATGGTTTTGATTTGCATTTCCCTAATGCTTAATAATGTACTTTGAACATCATTCCATGTGTTCATTGGCTTTTAAATATCTTGCTTGGAGAAATGTCTATTCAGATCATTTGCTCACTTTTTATTCTGGTAACATGAGTCCTTTATATATTCTGGATACTAAATCTGTTTTATGCTGAATAGTTTTTAAGTAAATTCAAGACATCATGGCATTCACACCTAAATACTGGATTATGTGTCTTAAATATTAAAACGCTTCTCATACACAGCCAATTATGACATTCTCACACTTAACAAAAGTATTAATAACAATTCCATAATATTATCTAATGCACAGTCCATACCCAAATTCTCCCAACTTTTTGACCTAATCCAGCACTGTACATTCAATATGCTTGGTTTGTTTCTTTGGTTTCTTGTAATCTAAAGCAAAGTGTTTTACTGTCTTCTCTTAAAATGATTATTCTTTGGCATCCATGCACCGATCCTTCTTGTTTTTTTTTCTTTTTTCTTTCTAAATGCTTTCTCATTGGTGGCTGTCCCACCCTTTGATAGCAATTTTTCTTATGCTGAACTTCCTGTTGTTAGCCCTGATATCTGTAAATTTAAAATCCCCATTTGAAATCCAGAAGTGGATACATGAACCTATTGTCCCACAGCACATTAAAGTCAACATTTCAGATTTAAATACATCTATCAAACCCCTCCCTACCACAAGAAAATCAGCTCCTCCTCTTCTGTGCCTCTGTTCACTAAATCCATGATGGGAATACAGATTTTGTTATTGTTGTTTGTATTTTTGTTTGTATCATAACTACCAAGCACATTCAGCTAATGACAAAACTCTATTTTGCAATTCTAGAATACACAGGATTCTACTTATTCTTTTTCCTATTCTTTTTTTTCCCCAGGGATATTTTTAATGTTGGAACTGATCAATTCATCCCCAACTTCTTTTAACTTCTTTTTCATACTTACCATGTTTTATTTTCTTTATGCAAATTTGGAATGAATTTCTCAGTATTGCTTTCTTTTCTGACTCCACATAAATTTAGCCAAGATAATATCTAGCTTTTTATTCTCACCACTAAATTTGTGCATCCAATGTGCCCAATTTTTTTCTTTTTTGTATGTATCTGTTCTCTTTCTTATGTGATGATTGCTGTGTTAGTTTGCAAGCTGTCAGAATGTGATATACCTAAGATGGAATGGCTTTTAAAAAGGGGAATGTATTAAGTTGCAAGTTTAAGGCTATGAAAATGTTCAAATTAAGGTATCCAGGGAAAGATACCTTGATTCAAGAAGGCCGATGATATTCAAGATTTCTCTTTAGCTCGAAAGGCACATGGTGAAGTCTGCTAGCTTTCTTTCCCCATTTATACATTCATAAGGCTTCCCCAGGGGCGTTTTCCTTTGCTCCAAAGATCTCTGACTCTGTGGACTCTGTTGGTTCTGGAGGCTGTGGAGCTTTTTCCAAAATGGTTCACTCTTAAAGGGCTCCAGTAAGCAACCCATTTGAATACTTGAATAGGTGGAGGCACATCAACCCACCTACTTGAATAGGTGGAGGCACATCTCCATGGATACCATCTAATCAAAAGTTATCACCCACAATTGTGTGGGTCACATCTCCATGGAAACAATAAAAAAGATCCCACCAAAAATACTGAATGAAGGTTGAAGAACTTGACTTTTCTGGGGTACACAACAGATTCAAACCAGCATATTTGCTAATTCATCTAATTATTTATATTGATAATTTATCTCTCCCCATCCATGTTATTGCAAAAATTTTTACTACATTTGTACATCTGAAGAATTAGCACATTTATTTTCATATTATATAATTTTTCAGATTGCCTTATTATTTTGCTGAAAGTATATTTATGTCATCATTTTTGATGTATTGGTTATCAATTTTACTGATTTTTTTTCTCATTTATTTTGTCATTTTCATTCTTAGACTCATCTTCAAAGGGGTTGGCAGGGAGCATCTCTTGATTCTCACCCTTCCCTCAGTTTTGATTGACAGTTGTCTTTTACTGCCATTCTGAGGCAGCTGCTGACCTTGGGGAAAAGTTGCTTCAGCTTGGTTCATCTAATTTTGGATATTTGTGCCTAAATTTCTTCCAGATATCCAATGCAAGGAGTCTTGTGCAAACCTCAGACTGTAGTACTAAACTTTTTCAATCCCTGTTAAAAGGCAGGAATCCCCAGCCTTTGGTTTCACAAGGTAAATCTAAATTTGATCCTCAATAATTCCTAAATGGCTCTGGGGCCCTGTTATCAGACGAACACAAATTCCAGAATGTTTTCTCATGAATCTAATCCTTAATCCCAGTAAGCAAATAAATTTAGCCCCTGTTTGCCACACTGTTTCTGCATTTTTTCTGGTCCATGAAAATATTTTCTTGCTTTTGGTTATATAATTTCATTATATTTTTATTTAACTTCATTTCAGTTTTATTTACTGTATGGCTGCTATTTTTGAAGAGAAGGGAGTGTTTAAATGTATGAACTAGGGTGGGCCATGGTGGCTCAGCAGGCAAAGTTCTCACCTGCCATGCTGGAGACCCAGGTTTGATTCCTGATCCCTGCCCATGCCCCACCCCACCCCCCAAAAAATTGTATGAACTAAAACCTTACCTGCACCAGAAATCTCTTGTCATAATTCCTAGTCTACTTCAGCAAAATACACTTGAAGCTTTCTGCTGTTTCTTTATCATTCATTTACTTCCTAACACCTTGCAATCTGTGTTTGATTCCTAACATTTCATAGAAACTACTGTCAGATAAACTTCTGGTAATCTCTGCAACAACCATTCAAATGTATACTTGTCCATTTTTTGTTAATCTCCTCCTGCTTTAAATGGCCTTTACTCATGATATCTCCATATTTTATACAAGTTGATGCAATGATATAATTCAATACATATTCGTTTGCATGTGAGAACATCTAATTAGTTTTATTAATCATAGAAATAATAATTAAAGCTAGAATAAGTGGATATTAATTTCTAAAAATTCAGAATTGTAAGAAATAAGCCCTGGTGTTGCATGATTAAGAAGAAAGATCTGAGAAGCAATTTTAAATGATTAGATAGGTATAAATAAATTTGGGAATTTAAATTATGAAAATAATATCATTCCAGGTTACGATGCACATAAATGATATAAAATGAATCCATTAAAACAAAAAGGGTTTTTATTCTTCCCTCACTGCTTATATCAAAATAAATTCAATTATGCCAGAAGGTTGAAAATGAGGCAGAAAAGTAACTAAAAATTTAGTAATGAGAAATGCATAATTAAAAACACCTAGGCGCACAAAATTTGCTTGTTTCTTTGCTTTTAGGAAATAGAAGGACTACAATAATTATAAAGAAAGCTGATAAATATGAAAGCTTACAAATCAGAACTGATATAAGTTAAGTGCATGACAATATGCAATATCAACATGAGTGAAATATATCTGTATATGTGACAGAAAATATCTCTTCTTGTAAATATATATGTACAAAGATTGTGATTTATGAAGATTGATTGTCTTAATCCCTCGGCTGCTAAATCAAATGCCATACAATGGATTAGTTTAAAAAGCAGGAATTCATTGGCTCACAGTCCAAAATAAAGATGTCGTCAAGGCAGTACTTTCTCCCAGAAACTTCAGCATTGTACAGCTGAGCTGCTGGCTATCCTTGGCCCTTGGCTTTTCTGTCTCATGACAATGTACATGCCTGCATCTTCTCCCTTTCTCCTCCAGTTTCCTTGGACTTCTGCCTTCTTCCTGAGGCTTTCTTACTGTATGTCAAAATTTCATTCTGCTTATAAAGAATTGCAGTAATTTGGATTAAAGCTTATTTAACATCAATTGATTACCCCTTAGCTAAAAATAAGGTCCTATTTATAATGGATTCACACCCGCAGGAATGGATTAATCTTAAGAATATGTTTTTCTGGGTTACATAATTCAACCTACCACACATGTATTCAATTAACACTTATAAAAAGAAAAGCTAAGAGCCAGAATTATTTGTAAGAAAAATATTTTTTAAACAAATAACAGGATGCTTCTGCTCACTTACAGCTGAGAAAAGTCAATTAATGGTATGCAACTTCTTGCCAAATTGATTTTAAAAATTGGAGAAAATCCACCGTGTGGGAGCACGTGGGAAAATGCTGGAGAAGTCCTGGGCATACCTGGAGGCCATCTCCCAACCCTCAGCTGGCACCCACTCCTTTTCTGTTGTGTGAAAATGTTTCAATATGTTTCCATTCCACATACCAGAGGAGATTTTGGGTCAAAAGGAGCAGCCTGTCCCCACCTTGAAACCAAAACTGACAACAAGCATCCCTGCTTGCTTATCGTGGAGAGGAGGGATCTCTCAGGGGCAAGGTCCCCTCACTTGGGGTAGATAAACACCTTGCCTTGGGCAGCAAAGATCTGTCTCTCTTCTCCACAAATAGGAGGGCACCTGGAATCGACAGCCACAGATCCTGACCTGAGCAGTTTGGCCTCCTCAGGAGCCCTGCTAGGATTATCCTCTCCTCTTGCCCTTTTGTACTTTTGTGACCTGTAAGTAATATAGCACTCATCTGTGGAAAGTTTCTCTTGTTCTGGACCTGCGATCCCATGATGAGCCCCATAGCAACTTGGGGCTACACAGCAGAGAAGACTTGGTATGTTTGAGGGAATGAAAATTATTATGGCTCTTTGTAGTTATACAAAGGTATAACTACATAGATGGTCTTCATAACATTATTTTTAAATAAGAAACTATTAGTGGTTATGAATATTAACTACATGTCACTATATATCTCTCCAAACGTTTGAAAAATAACATATTGAAGAAGGGGAGAAGAAAGGAGGGAGAGAGGAAGAGAAAGAGGAATAGGGAGAGCGAAAGGCAGATGAATATGTTCGATGTGAGAAATTTTATGGTAGGTACCTCTGAGATGTGGTTCCAGAATTTAGAGACAGACAAAGCACACTTTTTGTTTTAGTCCAGCATTCCTTAATACTATTGGACAGTACCCAAAAGACTTTGTGATTTTCATACTTTTTAAAACATGAAGTTGATGTTTAGGTGTTTTAAAAATTGTTTCCCTCTTTGGAATCTGGAAGTCATATGCCTTCTCTTCTTCTCCCCAGCTGAAACTTTAGGAAATTCTAACTATAGATTTTGCTTTGCTCCCTTCCTGCCCTGAGATTTAATTACTCCATTTCTTATCCATGTTTTTTTTCTTTTTTCTTTTAATTTATGCTTCACTTTTCAAGAATATTGTACATGAACTTCACTGAAGGGTGTTCATTGATGTTGATAGGTAGGGCTGGTTCTAGTTTTATTCAAGAGAAAGACCCCTGGATGACAGACCCTAAAACTGACCAGAAAAATCTGGGATATTTGAATAATGTTCCTGCAATAACTGTAAAATGAGATGTCAATGAGAAGATTCAACAGGAGAATTTCCACCACACTGTCAGCTTTTAAACAGATCAGTTGCTGAGCCCAACACCACAGACAAAATTTCTGTCTCTAGCACACTCTGATTTTCCAGTTTTCTTCTAAGAAACTCAAAATAAATCCATCACTATTAATAATGATCCAATGAATAGAATGAACCTTTAATTGATTGCTCAAGATATTAGAGGAGAAACTTTTCAGAACCAGTGTAAGAACAGAAGGACAAGAAGGAGGAGTAGGCTAAGGAGGAGGAGGAAGAGGAAGAAGAGGAGGAAAAGCAGGAGGAGGAAAAGAAGAAAAAAGAAGAAGAGGAGGAAAAGGAGGAATTGGAGAAGGAGAAAGAAAAGGAGAAGAGGAGGAGGAAATAATGTCATCTCCCTCAATAGAAGCACTAGCACGCTTTAGGGCTTGTGGGTTACAAGAAACTATTAAAATGGAGAGGTTATTGTATAACCTGAGGGTAGGTGAAAACAGAATTTATAGAAACATTTGCATCTATATTAGTGGCAAATAACATCACTTCAAAACAATGAATCTAAATTAAAATAATTTCCTCATACCAAGTGACACTTGTATGTGTGGTAAGCCATGTTTTATTTTTGACCACATATTTAGAAAAGTAGCAAGAAGTTTGCATTTCTTATATATTTAAGCCTAAACTATGGATATTGATTAAACCTACTAAAGCCTCAATTACTATTCTTTCATGTTACAACCTTAGAAATATAAACAATGCAGAGCTACTTTAAGGATCTCCATTTAAGGTACTACATATATTATTGAGCTTCTTTTACTTTTTAAAGTTCTGGGAGAAATTCCATGGCATTGGTTGTGTGTGTACATGTGTTATAAATCTTTTGAACTGGTTTTGCTGTATACGATGTGCAGAGCACTGTTCTAGATACTGAGTATAAAGAAGTGAACAGGCTAGATAATCTTGCTGTCCTCATGGAGATGATATACCAGGGTGCAGAGGGTAGACAACATAATAATAATCATTACGATGATAAGAATAATAATAAAGTGATAAAACAAATAAATCCATTTAGAATAGTGATAATTGCTATAATTTGGAGAATAAAAATAGACGGACTCAAGGGTAACATGACTTGTGGATATGACAGGGAATTTTTTGTAATGGGTAAAGTGAGGGGGGTAGTTGGGGGAGTTATTCCTAAATGATGAGAAGGAGGTGTCTGCATGGAGAGTTGGAGGATGGAGCTCAGCATACACCTAATGCGACTGTATTATAGAAGTGGTTGGGATTTTGAGCTAAATTGATTAACAACTCAAGGTAATGCCAAAATACACTACTAGGAGGACACATGTCAAAACAGGCACAACTTTTCAGGAACTGCTTTTCTATAGATTTTCACCGTAGATCTGAAGGATCTGTACACATCAATCATCTTGACTTCAGCTTTGGGTGGATTATAAAACAGAAGCATTCATCCCTTATTATGTTTGTAGTGAGAATTTAATAACGTATAAGATGTGCAGCGCATAGGATAATTAATCAAGGGAAAATACCTATTTTTTTGTTGTTGTGGAGACATGTGTAGACTTTGAAATCAGAAGCAAATTGTTTTGAATCTTGTTTAGTTTGTTAATGATGCCAAAATGCAATATACCAATAAACCAGAAAAGGAATGACTTTTTTTTTTTTGCATGGCCAGGCTCCAGAAATCAAAGAGGGTCTCTGGCATGGCAGGTGAGAATTCTGCCAGAGCCACCATTGCACTGCCCTGGAATGGCTTTTATAAAGGGGATTTATTAAGTAACAAGTCGACTATTCTTAGGCCATAAAAATGTGCAAATTAAGGTATCCAGAGATAGATACCTTGACTCAAGAAAGGCTGGTCCATCTAGAACACTTCTGTCAGATTGAAAGGCATGTGGATAGCTGGTGTCTGCTTGTCCTTTGACTTTCGGGTTTCATACAGTGTCCCTTGGGGCATTTTTGTCTGCATCTCCAAACATCTCTGTTTGTGTCACTCTCTCCAGGCTCTGGCTTGTTTAACATCTCATGGGAAGGCACATGGTGACATTTGCTAGGCTCTGGTTCCTGTCTAGATTCTATCTGCTCTCTCATCTCCTGGTAATTCCTGGGGCTTCTGTATTTCCCAACTCCTGTGTCTGAGCTTCCTGTCAGTACTTCAAGCATCTTCAAATGTCTTTGTCTATGCCAGCTCTTAGTCTTTCCCTATGGACTCTTTTAAAGACTCCAGTAAACTAATCAAGACCCCTCTTGAATGGATGGAGTCACATTTCCATCTAATCAAAAAGTCACACCCACATTTGGGCATGCAATGTCTCCATGGAAGTAATCAAAAGGCTCCACCCCAAATAATAGGCCAAGCCCCACAAGAATGGATCAGGATTGAAATAAAATGGATTTTCTGAGGTACATAACAGTTTCAAATTAATACAAATCTTGATTTTGCTTTTTACAAAATAGCCTTGAATGCTTTAAAGATAATTTAACTTCATCTTCCATTTTTTCATATGTTAAATGGGATTATCGACTCAACCATTGTCTTGGTGAAAAACACATGGAATAAGGATAGAAGACATTTAATCAAATGTCTTATTCATAGCTTGGTTGTTAGTAACATTGTAGTTAGTAATAGTAGTTAGTAATAGTTAGAAATGATTATTAACTAATGTTAAATAATAGTTACTATCAATTATTACTAACTTTGTGGTTAGTAATATTTGGTAATAGTATGGAAAGGATCACAGAGCTTTGTAATATTACTTAACAGACTCTAAGAATCTAAAGATGTAGATAAAAATGTATCTTCACTAAGTTTCCCTCTATAATAGATATATTCTCCCTCTATGTTTATTTTACCTGACATTGACTGCCATGTAGTCATAGAGAAGTTGTCGATTTTCAATAGATGCTCAATTGCCTACTTAAATTTTGTTTTCACAAATTTACAAAGTTGGTTAGTTAGAATAGAATATATAGAGTGTGAAAGGTAAAAACTTAGATTAATATTACTCAATTAAAAAATGTGAAAAAAATGTAGATACACTAATAGCCCTGAGACTCAGTATAAGTCAACCATAAGAAAGAAAAGCCTATAACGCTGCTCTTCATTAAGAGAAATACAGTTTGGGCTTACATTTCCTAGTATAGTTATTATTTTCTTAATGAGAATGTGTTTGATTCTGGGCAATATTAGCAACAGGTCCTGAGGGAGAGAAGGGTGGTAAAGATGTGAGAGTTCCATATCATGTGAACTATGTTTGATGCTATAAAAAAAGAAAAAGTTGAACATGGGGTTGGAGGACTGACAGTTGCCCCCATGTATCTGAGGAGAAAATAGATGGAAAAAAGGATTTTGGTAATTCAGTTTTATGCTAAAGGCAAAATAAGTGTCAATTGCAGAAAGTTTCGGGCAAATATCGGTTAACAGCTAACGTTGTTTCACAATAGAATGGACCTTCCTTTTAGAAAGTTAAACCCTGGAGTGTTTAGTAATTTGGGCAACTTTCCATCAGGAAAGTCAGCTCTGAGGTCTACTCTGGACTACATAACTCCTCTGATCATTTCAACTTGAAATTTGAGGAAGTCTGCAAATATCCTCCATATTCTAGAAACAATGAATCTAGAGTAAAATAGGAGTGGAAACATTACTTTCCTTCTGGCCCTGCCTGGGGTACCAGTTGTCTGCCACTGAAACTAGCAGGGGACCAAGAAACAAAGTTACTTCCCCACCATCTTCAATGGGTTTGGCAACAAACTTATATTTAATTTTAAGTGGAAAAAAATTTATTGGAGTCAAAGAATAATAAACTTTCTTCTTCCCAGTGAAAAAGCATAAATGGTAACTGTATGTGCTTCAAGCATAGAAACCTCAACTCCATCAGCTGGAAAAAAAATAAGTAACTGGAAAAAAGTTACCATTCAAGGGCAACATAGATAATACATTTCTAAATGAATGTGAATTTTCTTTTCTTTTCTCTAGCATAAAACCTTAGGAAAACATGATAGAAAACTAATGATTTTAGAATAACTTACAGTTCAAAGTCAATGTTCACCATTTCCTGTAATTAAAATCATGGTTTTCTTAGAAAATAAAGGATTGACAATATACACTTTCTCTTGCATGCTCTTTCGAGTAAAAATTGCACAACTGCTAGCTTCTTAGATTGCTTTGAAACTAATCAGATATCTACTTTCTTGTCCTCTGCTTACTTTAAAATATAATAAATATTTTACTGTGTTAAACTTTAGAAAAAATTTATTGATTTTGCAATATATAATATAATTGGATTAATAAGTGGAGAGAAGAGTCAATATTTGCTGCTGCTTGTGTAACAAATTGATAGTCAAAAAAGAGAGGAACAATTTAAATTACTATCTTATTATGATGGTTGATTGTTAGACAATCAGAACAAATCTATCCTGAGACAAACAAAAATTTAAATATATACCTATATTTATATAGAGGTATAAATACAGATACATAATTTATAAAATGATTTGTAAATATTTTATTATGGTGGGTGATAAAATTAGCATAATTATAATATAAATTAATAAAACTATATAAACTTTCTGAAACATGGCCATGATAAAAATAATTAATTTGTAGATAAGGTATGCATATACATATATATAATTATATACTATCTACTCTGAAATTGTAAAACAATATTTAAATATGTAAGAAACCCATAAATCTCTTAGACCCAACTCACTAAAAGAACTTCTCTCTACTTCTTTGAGCTGTAGGTTTTATCCCTTGGCAGTCTTAGGTGATTGACCTACAGGAACTAGGGAGATTTCACTGCTTGAAATCAAATTGAGCCATTTCATTTTTCTTTTGGGATAAATAGAGATAAAAATATTAGACTTTTAAGTGTCATA